>JAHZMW010004032.1:0-10588 GCA_027743745.1 Alloscopus bannaensis
CTTTCAACCTATCTAGTGTTGTCATAGATTTATAATGGAATTTTTCTCCTTTGTTTGCAACGAACAAAACTGTTGTAGTGTTGTAATATACGGTGTAATGTACATGAAAGAAAATTGGAGTATTTTTATAGAAAATGGTGTATCTAGTCGTGAAGTTTATATAGGTATACATGTGATAGAGGAACAGGGTTTGATTTTGACCGTGGAATTTTGAAGTGGAAAATTGTGGTAAAAACCACTTTAAAAAAATTCTTCAACCTGTCCATAAGAGCTTCGAATGAAAGTATAAATACGTAAAAAATATATTGGATTACTTGAAATTGTTTTTTCTTAAATTTGTTCCATGTAAACCGCTTGTGTTGAAAACGATGAAATATGACATATTTCACTAGAATATTAACCATTTTAGTATTTGCCATTGTTGTACACCTGAACAGCAAGTGAAAGCTTCCCAATTTACCACTATAGTGGCTGGTTAATACCGGTTAATGCCACTTGTCCAAAAGGGACCTTAATTGAAATTCACACAAATTTATCTTATTGCCCCATTTCAAAATATTGCTCCAAACATTTCTTCCATCTCGGCCATTTTAGATTTAATAAAACAATAAATACCAGTACTTGCCGTTTAACTTTTTTCCACTCTTCCCATCAACCCTGATCTTCGACCTCTGCATCACGGATTTCTTGCATTGCGTTACTTGCGTACTCAACTTTTTCAATTTACACCGGAACCCAGTCAACTTATGCACTCACACCAACTTCGACTGCAGAGTGGAATCTTATTGTATCTACTATTACACATTTTTTTCCATTCTTCTCTTCCGTATTTGCCAACACTGCTTCCCTTTTTAACACTTGTGAGACTGCAACTCGTTTCCTTGAGAGCAACTCTCAGTTCATTTTTCGCTTCAACAAGAGCTCCAGTCTCTCAGAGAGGCTGCAGTCCTCTGTGAGATCTCAACCACTGCAGACCTCTCATTTTTTGGGTGACCGCACAAGTGAAAGTTGTTTTTTCATTTTCGCACGGAAGAACAACATTTGTTCAACTTTTTCCAATGTTTATTAAAGGCTAAGCTTCATGCTTTCCCTCAGATTTCAGAGTGAACTTCACAATTGTTGGAGAAAGTTCTTGTGTTTTGTGATGCTCATGTGAAGTGGACGATTGCAAGTGTCAGCGAGTACTCTAAAACTTTTTATGAAGGACTTTTCTGAAGGATTTGTACAAGATCAAGACAGCTTTACACAAACTAATTCGAGGTCACCACAACGTTGTTGTGACAAGTGAATAATTTTCGGGATTAAATTAGCTGTGTCAAACATTTCAACAAATTGGAAGGAACAAGGACAAGAAAAGGTAAGAACATGGATTTAATTAAATGTTTGACAAGCACATCTGCCACAGGCGAATCCGTATTGAAAAAATCATAAATTGAACTTTCGGAATTTTTTTTTCAACTTTATTAAATTTCGCGATTCCACTTCATTACTCTACAAATCGTGACAAGGTGCTCATATACAAAAGAACACTTTGTGTCACTTTCTCCACTTTCTCCGGGCAACTCATAACTTTCTCTGGTGACACACGTGTGCACAAAGCTTAATTACCTGGCGTCTGCTCCAACAAAAGTTTCGAATCTAGAACACTTTTCTCCACTCGAATCTTATTGCCAAATACTCAATTTTCGATCGCTTTCTCCGTCTTCATCTTTGACACGGTTTCATTCTTCCTCCGCAACGAAGATCAAATTCTTTTTCTCCGTTTGTATTCATTATTCTTGTTCATCGAAATTCCAATATTGTTTTCACCGTGACAGCATGTGGTGCATGATGTGATGCTTGGGCTCAAGGCTGAAAAAACTTGTACCTTTCCCCAAACTTTCACCGGCGAACCAAGTTGTGAAAGGTATCGGGAAAACTAGGCCGACCTTTTTAGAAAGTTTTTTCCCTTTTGACGTCGTTTTTGGGGATTGATACAAGAGGAAAAAATATGAGCGCTTTCTCAAACTTTCTAAATCTATATGTCGATAAGAGAAGGAGAAATGTTAGCTGCCAACTTTCTCCATGGATAATCGGTCTGGTTTTTTTGGGGAAAAATTTATATTTTTCCGAGGGCTTCCTCTCATAAAAATATTCTCGAAGCGTTTCCCTTCAAAAGATCCACAAAGTGATACGACCTCTGATAATTTGGTGACGTGACGGAATCCGAGAGTTTTTGCGTGTATTTTATTACATATCTTATTCCTCAGAGAAAAAAATGTAATTCGACTTTCTCCAAAAAATTATGAGAGGTCCAACGCTCAATAATGGCATGAAGTGCAAAGTAATTGTGACTTGACATCACACAAGCTTTCTCTTCGGCCACATATGTGTGTGTCACCAACAACTTTCAACTTTCTCCACACCCGTCAATACTACTACATGCTGGTTTCTTGTTCCACATTTTTTGTGCAGTATATCGTCGTCTTGCTTCTGTCACGCAGAGTTTCCTCTGCGACACACATGTGTGAGTCCCAAGGGGCCTTCTCGCTTTCTCCAGAGTCCGAAAGTTTCTCTAAGTTATATATATAGTCTCAATTTGATTTTCTCTGCCCTGATCAGAATATCATGAACAATGGTACCAACCCTACTTTCTCCTAAACCGCTTTCACCAAAGGGAAAAGGAAGCAGAAAAACTTTTTGGATTACATATTATACTTTCTCCTTTCTAATAATATTTGTTAATACCTATATAAGATGATATTTCTTATTTGTTTAGGGAGAAAGCGAGTTGGCGGCCAGGTTTGAGTAATTTCGTGTCACTCCTCCCGAAAACTGTATTTATTAGGTAATAAATTCAGGAGGAAAAGCAGATAGGCTTGGACGTAATAGGAAATTAATTAACTCAAGAATGTCCAGGATTTTGTGTATTTTCACTTTTTATCTAGTCGTATATTCCAATTAGGAGCGAATTACATTTCCATTGTGGTCTTCAGAGAAAGCAAGACTGAAAAAAATGCGTGTATATTTTTTGAGCATTTTTTTTGTATCTTTAACATGTGTTTGCTCAACCAAAAATAAGTTGGAGAAAGCTAGAAGTGAAAACAAAGTCCAAATCGTGAATTCGCGTGTCTCCCTTCGCTTTTTGTGTAATAAAGCAGATTTTTCTTCGCCCTTTCCACTTCCGGCATGGAACTCCACTTTATTAGCTCTATTTTGCCATATTGTTTTCACGTGTTCTTTTCTGTAGGCTACCTGCTTCGTTAGTAAATGTGATTAGGTACCTCCTTCCAATAAAGTTTGGACTTTCCCCTCGGAAAAAGTTTGACAAAGTGGGGAACAACTCGGGAGAAAGTTTGCTGACTCAAAATTGCGGCTTTTCCCTTAATGATGCCACATTTAATTTAATGAATACACTTTTTTGGGATGTGCATGCATCTCACTCGTTACACACTTTCCCCAAATTTTTTCTACAAAAAAAATCAGCTCTCAGCAACAGCTTTCTACAAAAAATTGCTGGTTTCCCCGCCTACTTTGCATTTGTTAGACATTCCCATTAGAATGAACATTACTTCCTTATTATTGCTACTCGAAATTGGAGAAAGTTTGTAATTTTTTGAATCTTGCAATGCTCCTTTTTTACTTTCACCAAGATTTTTTATGCTATTTAAAATGACCGTAATAATCGTACTGTAGTCGTAACCCAGTTGAAGTAGCGCGTGCACTAATGAATTCGGGAGAAATTTCTAACTTTTTATCACGCTCATTTGCATATCCTAATGGGAAAAGTACGTGCATCAAAAGACGCACATAATTTCTCCGCTTTCGGGGCGTGTGTTTTTTTGTTCCAGTCCGCAACGTCTTACTTGTCATTTTCGTAGGTGAGTCAGACTTTCTCCGTGAAAGTCCGCTTAACGGGGTAACGACCATATTAAAAGTTGTACAATTTTCGGATTTAGGAGAGAAAATGAAGCATGATTCAATTGGAGTGCATGGCTCATGTGGTGCCATTTGTTGGAGCCGCACGATTAAGTCGCACTTTCTCACGATTTTCTTTGGCAAAAGCAAGATGTTGTAAAGGTTAGGGATTATAGGGCGATAAAGCCATTACAAATATGAAAACAATGAGTTTGCTACAACCATATTGAGAGTGCTTTCACCATGCTTTCTCCTCTTTGACTACCTTGTTTTTCGCCAATCAATTCGCAATTTTTTATGCATGTTCCTCTCTTTTTCATAACTCATCAATGAGAAATGGGCTGTTCCCTTTCTCCCACTTTCCCTCCCATAAACTAGGGAGGGAAAGTAGAGATAAGTTGAGGCACGCATTCCGTATGTTAATATTACGAGGGAATTCATATTTTAGAGTGATGTGTGCACTCCTCTTCATAAGATGCCAGAAATGTAGCGCGCGTGACTGCAACATAGTGAAGTACCTCTTTTTATCGTACTTTCTCTCTAAAGGGGAAAGTGATGGCACGATAAAACCGTCGGTTTGCGATGTTTTTATCACAACTTTCTCTCCTTTTTGTGTGTCTCTGAAAAAAGTTTGTCTCAAGGCTGCCTCCCTCGTAAAAGAGAGAGTATCTTGGAGAAAGTTAAAAAACGTTTGCATTTTTCATAACTGCATCACACACGCAAAACAGTAAACATGACCGAGACCACACACGATGCGAAAAAAATATTATGCTGATAACGACAAGAATGAGAGACTCATTCTCCAGCATTTGCAAGGTTTACGAAAATGCGCTTTCTCCTCGAAAATGAAGGGAAAAAGCAACCTACTTTCCCCACGTCCCTTTTTTCCTGGAATCTCATGTAAAATGCATTGGAAATGAGCTGGAGGAAAGCGGAGTGCTTTCTCCAATGTGTGAAGAATAAAAAATATCTGCTACAATTCGCACTCTTTTTTGGATACAGTCGATGCTGTGGTGTGACTTCCAAAAAATATGCGGAAAAAGAGGAGAGAAAGTCTCTAGAAAAGTGGGGCTTACGGGAGGCACGCTTGAAAATGGAGATGTGAACGTGTGATAATAAGTCTTGGAAGAGCTTGAAACATGTTCCGATATGAAATTCTGTTGTAAGCCCGGATTTTTTAGAATTCAGAAAATATACTTTCCCTGTCAAGTGACGTGTGGAGCTCATAAAAAATCATGAATCACATCCCATATGGAGAAAGCATTCATGCAAATACGAGGATTGTGAATGAGTTATGGATTGAAGAAAACAAAAAGATTCCCTGGATGCCGCTTCACCAAAGTAATTACGTATTTACGCAGCAATCGGTTGAAAGAAAGTGAGAAGGATGCATTGCAGCAAAAAGTTGGGAGAAATCTATATCCAAAAAAAAATATTCTTTTTGCACAAAAATCCTTTAAACTTTCTCTTGGAAAGCCGCACATTTTCCTTCTGAGATCTCAATCCTACATTACAATTTTTACTTAAAAGAAAGTTGAGTGAAAGCTTGTCCGCTTTTGACAATTTTCACTAGTTTCCCGTCTCAGTCTACTTCCTCCAAATTGAGTGTCCTTTCATCCTTGCCAATGGACATCATTGACTCTGTGACGCGGGTTTTCAATTTTTTTAGGGAGTGAGTCCGAAGCACGGGTCGAGCTTGAAAAAATATGTCACAGAGTAGAATCACAAAAAATCAAGGAGAATTTTTATGAGAGGACAAAATTGATTTAGGAAAGCTTCTATAATTAATGCTTGAGGAAATTTGTTCAAGGACTAAAGTAACTTTGATAGTACTGGTTTGATAGAAGTATGTGTTTGATTTTTGAAAAGTCGGCATCGCCGCCTAAAAACACGCACTCGTTTCAGAGTGACTTTCTCACTTAGAGTGAAAACTCTCGCAACTCCAAAACAGAAGGAAAACAGTTGCCGAAACAACTCGAGCCAATCATCGACTTTACGATACATTTCAAATCGATTAAAACATCTCATAGAATGAAAATTTGTGCAAGAATCAGCGTATAGGACCCGTAACCGACTTGGCCTGTTGAGCTCAATTGAATTTAAAGTTGACCAAACACGTGTTCCCTAGAAATTGTGTTTCGTCCCGCATCTCTGGCTTATAACAATACTCGTGATAACTCTTAGCATTAGATGATTTCATGTATGAACTATATAATTACACCTTTTTATTAAACCGGTTATCTTCACGCACGCTGAATTCAATAAATTCAATTCAAATATAATTAAATAATTACATTTTGGTCTTCTTCCTTTGCGTGATCTTGTTTTTCAACACAATCCAGTTGTCCCACTCCTAGATTTATGCAGCACAGCACTCAGTGCTCAGGTCAGCGATTTGCAGTGTCAACGCAACGGTCAACTTACATTGCACATTGTGACAACAATAACTTTATGGAACAATTAAAGCAAAGACGTGTCAATTTCTCTCCAAACAATTGGTTAATCTTCAGATAATTTTACTAGGCCATATTCACTTCGTTGACATTGTGATATTCATTTCCAATAGCATATCCAAATCTGTACTTCTTACTAAACTTTGTTTAAAAATTATCTCTCGCTTTAGTCCCTCCAAACCGAAGGCTCCGCTCACTCTTGTCGAATCTAGAATCGAGATAAGGTTCCCACTGCGACTTCCTCACGTATGTCTGCAACACATCTCTGTTCGCCGGGCCGAACAGAGGCTTCAACAAGTTGATCACGATGTCAAATGCAGGAACCACTGAAAAATTTTTCAGAACATTTTATTCCAAAATTTCACAAACATTTTTTATGTCACTCACTGTTCACAAGATGGATGCCTTCCAACAGTCTCGGATAGTGGGCAGCGTACACAACTGTTGCCGCGGCGTAAGTGGCCAAACCTGAAAAAAAATTAAAATTAAGATTCACATTCCAAGGATTTTTGTGGTACTTTTCCAATTTACATCTTGAGCAGCCATGTTGCACTATATTGAAGCCGCCAATTTCCACGAGCAAAGTTCCTTGAGATACTCTTCGCCCTTTGGCCCTGGCCTCGTATAAGTGTCTCTGATTCATTTCCATGAGTTTAACCAACCACCGTGTCACTTGGGAGGCTCTCCCAGATAAAACAGCTTTCCGAACGTCCCAATCACCGAACCAGAGCTCCGCACCGGGACGACCTTC
The DNA here is from genome assembly GCA_027743745.1 of Alloscopus bannaensis. Taxonomy (NCBI): domain Eukaryota; kingdom Metazoa; phylum Arthropoda; class Collembola; order Entomobryomorpha; family Entomobryidae; genus Alloscopus; species Alloscopus bannaensis. The sequence goes on from JAHZMW010004032.1 coordinate 7,102, forward strand.
CTTGTCTTGGGTGTCGACGTACATGGGATACTCTCGCTCGAAGTAGGACCAGTCCTCTTCGTCAATGGTGTCCATTCTTTGTTCCTCTCTCCATTTCAAAGTCTGCATTTTTAGTTTTATTTTGCATTTTAAGATTTGAACGAGTTGGTTGGAAGTATTTCGAAACTTACGTTCAACAAATTTCTTTCCGCAGAGGCAACATCAAAGGAGGCACCTGGAATAAGAAACTTACATCATTTTAGGGGAATTTTAAGAGCTAAAAATGATTTCGACAATTACTCACCACGAAGGTACCGAATGAAGTAGAGGTCATCGTTGATGTAGTTCCGTATAAGCGAATTTTGAGGGATTTTTGGAATCACGAGCTTTTTGAACTGTGGAAAGGCTTAAATGGAGATATCTTCAGATTGCTTGAAATCTTAATTTTATTAAATGATTAGAATACCTTGTCCAATGTTGCTTTCTCTTTTGCGGTGATCCTCATGTCTTCCTCGTACGATGTTATGGCTGTGACTCCAGCCACCCCAAACAGGGTCAAAGCTAGTATAACATTTGTCGGTGAGATGGAGAAAATCATGGTTACAATTTGAAAGAATACTATTTGTAGGTATTTAATAAAATAGCAATAAAATCGGAATAAAATAGGAACCTAAGTCTTCAAAGTGGTTTCTGGAATGGTAGCTCTCCGTATTGGAGACATAGTTTATATGCAGTTTCTTTCTTTTTTGTGTTCCAAGTTGGCTTCCTCACTTCTCTCAAACAAAAGGTGTTCTTCTCACTTGTACATTTTTTTTACCAATGCTCACTGGATTTGAGATGAAATACTTGAGTTCCATAAATAAACCGGTTATTCATTAGTTTGATAGATCAGCACTCGACGGACCAAAAAGTGTTCGATTTTTATATGCTTTGACATGGACATCTGAGCAAGTTTATGAATGCATAATCAATTAAGTCGACAAGTGATGAACACCCATAAAGTATATAGTTACTGTTGTCCACGTCGTTGTTCAATTCGGTCATCTCAAGGACGAAAAAATTTGTTTTGTGCATGGTTCACTGTACAATGTTTTGCCCAATTACTACAAAGTTGTAAATGGGAAGGCTTTAGGCCTTCCAGACACAATTTTGTTCACAACACTTTATTTCCAGCTAAGATTTCTATCACATAACAGAGCTATTTTGAAATGCAAATTGAGTGTTGCAACACGAATGTTAGTTAAATGCAAGTTCAATATTTTGGCGGGTTTGTCCGGTAAACTTGGTTGTCACGCAGGAATTTGAATTTAAACATTTAGGATGTTCATTTTAGGGTAAAATTGGAGATTTGTGAGCTAACAATTTAAGTATTTGAGGAAATATTAGGGATTTTTATTATCTCAATTGTAAGGACCATTCCTCTTCTTTTTTCATTTACTATTTAAAGTTAATATCTATTTTCTAGCTGTGGCACTTAAAGTGTGACCTGGGGCGCAGGATTTTTAACAACTACTCTTATGCATTCACCATAAAACGTTTGAGTAGCGTGGGCTCCTCAACATTTTCTTACCTCATGAAATTTACCTAGCAACTATGGGTTAATGGGTACGAGGCTATAAAGAACCACAGATCTCATTTTTAATTGTAAGAATTTTATACACGATTCTAGCCTAAATTGATGCCGGTACCTACCAACGATTTTCCTAAAAATCTGCAGTTGCTAAGAATGCTGTGATGTAATTTGTTTAGATAACGTTCGTCCCTGTCACTTACAAAACATTCGCAAATTACTGGTGATATCACAACATGTCGGGAACATTAGACCGGCTTTTTTATTACGACAAAATGTCATAATTATAACACAATTCAACTTGAAGATAACCAAGGCATGGTACTTTAAGATTCCACCGGAGGCTTGATTTAAATTATGGTCAAAATGCCTTAATAATTTTCTCTCGCCTTCGTTCCTCCAAACCGGAGACTCCGCTGACTCTTCTCCAATCGTGAATCTAGAAAAGGCTCCCACTGCGACTTCCTCACGTATGTCTGCAACAAATGCCTATTCGCCGGGCCGAGCAGTGGCTTCAACAAACTAATGACGATGTCAAAGGCAGGAATCACTAAAAAAATACATTTTTCAGTACATTTTCTTTCATTAAAATTACACTGATTTTTTTCCACTCACTGTTCACAATATGTATGCCTTCCAGCAATCCCGGATAGTGTGACACGTAGGCCACTGCCGCCGTACCGTAAGCTGCCATACCTGAAATAGACAATTAATGTTAATTTAAACCCCAACATTTCCAAGATTTGCATTAAGCTTTTTATTTACATCTGGAACACCCATGTTGGACCAAATTGAACCCGTTAATATCCACGAGCAAAGCTCCTTGAGATATTTTTCGTCCTTTGGCTCTCGCTTCGTAGAGTTGTCTTTGGATCATTTCTATCAGCCTAACAAGCCAACGGGCGACTTGTGGACCTCTTCCAGATACAGCGGCTTTTCGAACGTCCCAATCACCAAACCAGAGCTCCCCAACTAAGTAAAAATAGTTTTTAAAAATTATTGAAAAATTAGCGACAACTTATCATTTCTCCGGATTAGATTCCTACCAGGACGACCTTCCTTGTCGTGAGTGTCAGTGAATTGGGGATACTCCCTTTCGAAGTAGGATAGGTCCTCGTTCTCTATTGTGTCCATTCTTTGTTCCTCTCTCCATTTCAAAGTCTGCATTTTTTAGTTTTTTTTTTGCATTTTAAGCTTTGAACGAGTTGGTTGGAAATGTTTGGAAACTTACGTTTAACAAATTTCTTTCCGCAGACGCAATATCAAATGATGCGGCTGGAAAAAGAAACTACACATTTTACGCGAATTTTAAGAGCTAAAAGTGATTTCGACAATTACTCACCACGAAGATACCGAATGAAGTAGAGGTCATCGTTGATGTAATTCCGAATTCGAGAGGTTTGCGGGATCTTTGGAATCACGACTTGTTTGAACTGTGGAACAAATGTACTTTAGTTTTTATAAACTTTTTAAACAACTTGTCCAACTTACCTTTTCCAGAGTCGCTTTTTCGGTTCCAGAAATTCTCACATCCTCTTCGTACGACGTGATTCCACTGACTTCAGCCACGATAAATAGGACGAGTATAACAATTGGAGAGAAAACGGAGTTAATCATGGTTATTCAAGCTTGCAATCTGTATTAACAAAGCGACCTCTTCGACGGAGATTCTGAAACTGTGTCAGCTCTCCGCAAAATCTTCAAAGAGACTTGAAGTTTTCCATTCTCCAGAACGAAACGAGGTGGTCAGATTTCATTGTGTAATCTTACACTGTGATTATGGGTTTATATGGAATAAATGGGCTGAGGTAGAGAACTAAACCGGTTATAAATACACTCCACAAAAAGTGTTGGAATACTGTCAATATAGTTCTGAAGTTCATACAAAATTCACGGCGGGTACAAGCAGCTCATTGGTTACCTCAAATCATGTGATAA
>JAHZMW010004033.1:0-16330 GCA_027743745.1 Alloscopus bannaensis
CAGTTTCGACAAGTAAACACCTCACAGGTTTCCAGCAAGAAATGCTTTTAGTCTTCTCCAGAATTTTCTTCCTCCAAGGTGGACGCAGGTGGATTACAAGTGAACACCGTTCATTCTGTCGTCACAAGGATGAAAACTGTCTTCAAGAGTCTTCGTTTCACTTCACGTCTAGGAAAGTTTGAAAGCTTTTTCTATATACGCTCACAATATTGACATGAGCTGCTGGAGACCATTACCGCGACTGGGATTTTTTTCCCAGGGCATTTTTACCATTTTCATTCAATGCTGAAAATGATACATACATTGTAGACTTTGCAAGATTTTTTATTAAAAAATGCACCTAGCGGCTAGGTCCTAGCCATATTTTCTTTCTCTAAATTAGATGAAATGTGGTGGATTGGAAAACTTGCGAGTAGAGCTCATAAAAGCAAACAAATAAAACAATTTAATAATTTTATTAAAATTGAGTGTCTCACATTGTGTCAGAAGGAATTCAGAATCTAAATTCTTTATATCAAAACCATTATCAATCATCTTTGTTGGAAAATGCATGCCGCACGTTGCACCTTTTAGAATTATTAGGACCGCATTTTCCAGATGCAACCGTAAAATCCTGTAATTTTGCGTACCTACAACTAACTAGAGCATAAGATTTTTAGTACTTTCCAATCAATACTCAATACATTTTACCCAATGGGTTAAAATTTTGCAAGTTGTAAAAGTACAAACATCCTCCAACGCAGTAAATCGATGCAAAATTAATTACACCAAGTACCTTGACCGACGACCTTGAATAGCATGAAAGCAGACAAGTCAAGTTACAGTTATGCTAATAATTTTTATTTATGAGGAGCATTCAATACAAAATGCTCTTTCATACCAAACTTCACATGAAAAGCTACCCATGACCTATCACATATTACAACTCACCAATTGTTGTACGCACATCTTCTAAAGTTTGCATTGAATTTCATGAAGATCTCATTTTTCCACATGAACTCTGTGTGGTAAATTGTGTGCAAGAATGAGTGTGACTTCTCAGAACATTCACAATTCACACACAGACAAAGAGTCTGTTCACGTAGATTTGGGATTTATTTTGGTGGCTGCCTCTCAGTTGTTGTTTACGTGAGAAGAAAGAGAATCCAGCAGAATTTCTCAGTCCACGCACTCAACACACTTCTCCAATTTCAGCGAGTTTACCAGAGCCAGAGTCGAATGCGAAAAACAAAACTGTTGTTGTTTCATTTCTCCTTTTACACTCTCATTTAATACGGATTGGGAGAGGGCTAATATTAGTTTTAATTTGTTGCGTATTAATTCTGTGCATTGCGTGCATTTCTTGTACGCACTTCCTACACTTTTACTTGGAAAGATTGTGTTAATTTTTTAATTGGGGACGTCACTTCTCTCAGGACTCAAGGGAGGAAGTTGGAAACACGTAAAGGACGACGGAGAAAAAACATGTGGAACACATGAGAAGATTTCCTGGTTTGTTGGTGTAAGATTCAATTTGAATGAATTTTGATACGTCACAATACAGTTGACATTGGGTACTTACAAAGATTTCTTATTCCGTTTGCGAAACATGTCATTTGTCGTGTGTGTTAATTAGAGAGGTTTAGTAGATGGTATATAGGATGATGATTTCCAGGCTTCCAGTCACCAGTTGTTGCAGGACTGACTGGAGAAGGGATCGATTATTACTAAAGTATGAGATCTCTCTCAGAAAATGATTTTGTGTTCGGGTTGGCAGCGGAATTCTCCGCCACTGACGGTTACAAAGTTGCCTGACTGAATGACAGCAGTGTCAATTATAATGTGGCAATGTTGTTTCCTCTCCGATTTGTAAAGTGTTGAGTCAAGGGTAGTAGCTACTAGAATAAGAGCTTGTTGCCTGTCCAAGTGTGATGCAGAGTTGACAAGCTTTGTGCTCGGTGTTTGATCATTCTGTAATTTTAATGTAATTTTATTTTAACTGAAATTGTAGATGCAGTACCTCCTCTGTGACAGGCAGTAGCACAGTCGCGAATCGCGAAGTGTTTTCAATGTATCAATGTACTCGGTAACGGGGGATTTGGAGAGAGCTAAGACTCGTGTGGACCAGGTTGTGCTAGGGTATTACGATGGCCAGTGTAGGAAACGGACATGGAGGGAATTCAAGCGGAAGTGGTCTTCATACACAGGGTCTAACAGATGTGACCCAAATATTTGACCTCCTCGAATCAAATAACCCTGAAGTGGTACAGGAAGTGAAGGAGTTGATTCTGGAAAATCTGAATAGCAGTAAGTACAATAGACTTTCACGTTATTTCTAACGTGCTGCAGATATGTTAACAGTCTTCCAGCCCCCAGGGTTTACTATTATAAACGTTTTCATTATGTGCAGCGAAAGAAAACTGGCTGGTGAGCGGTTTATATGACTATTACATCCAGTCTGGATCGGTTAGATGTTCCGATATTCTCTGTGGGATTTCAAGAGAACCCCATGACAAATACTTGATAGAGAAGTAAGAAGTATCAATTTACATACATGTATCATTTTCAGACTTCCCAAGCCTGATAAAGCCTAATGAACATTTAACTGATTTAACTGATATATATTACGATCGAAGGATGCAAGAAGGAATCAGATCACCTGCAAGAGAAGGTAGGAGACGGGCGTTGCTTCTTTTGGGTCATGCGGTTTGTAAACAACCGTCATGGTTGTATAAAATAACTCAGTTTCCGCTGTTTAAAGAGTTGATAAAACTTTTGAAGGTTAGCTGTTGACGTTTATAATTAAATCTTCACATGTAATACTTGGAAAGTTTTTGGTTATCGTTACTGTGTTCACTACGGTTTTGCAGACGGAGACGGACGTAGTTCTTTTACTAACAGGGTTACTGTCTTTGATAATGATGCTTCCTATTATCCCCATGTTTGTTGTTAACTATATTATGGACGTTTTCGACGTGTTTGGGTATGTAGTTCTTCTGTACCACACATGTATTGTATTTTATATTCCACAGTTTTATACATTTTTCTACAGTTTGGTTTTAATTGATTCCTCGGTTTTGTTCAATACACAGACGGGTAGCAACTTGGACGAACACAACACACAATATTCCTAAAGAGCATGTTCTTCACTTACAAATAGCACTATACTCTTTGTTTCATCGTCTGTACGCAATGTTTCCTTGTAATTTTTTATCGTACCTTCGTCACAACTTCAGTACGCAAGATAAGCGTACGGTTTTCCTATGCACTGTGAAAGTAAGTTGCTGTATAGGAATTGATTGCGCTATTTCAACTTAATATGCTAAAATGTTTATTCTGTCTTTCATGCAGCCAATGCTTGAAAAGGTGAAAATGCATCCGAATTTAGTTACAGCAACTAAAGATGGGGAGTTGAATCCCGTTCGATGGCGAAGTCGCGAGTACCATGATATTATTGCAGAATGTTCAACAATCTCCTTGGACGGATATGAGTCAGGTCTGCCAGAAGAAACGCCGTTAGGGTTTACAAACTTAGGCTCAAATCACGGACACACAAACGGACGTAAAATTCAAAATCCTTCGAAGGAGTTAAATCTTGAAGATGTTTTGAAGATTCCTACCGCGACCCAGTTTTCCCAAGCAATGACCACATCTGATCTGGCAAGCTTGGTGAATTACATTGATGACTTTTCAAATACCGCACCTCCGACACCATTATCCGTCACTAGTGGATATCACAGCATACCGTTATCGTTACCGCATAGTGGACTGTCCGCAAAACCCAGTTTAACAACGGAAACCGCGATGGAAGCTACACCTGAAAATACTCCACTGAGAGTAGGTGTCTGTTGGGTTCTTAATTTTGAGCTACATTTTGTAACAGGAATATTGATTTGATAAATGTAAGGGAGAACATGGCTGGTGTATTTACCTGTGGCCGAAGAGCAAAGCAGCTATAAAGTCTTAAATTAATAATTTACCATCAAGTTGCGTGTGAACGGCTTTGATTTGAATAGCGTGATTTAAAACATAGATGTATGTAGCTCGTTCTTGATGTAGTAGTAAATATTATGATGTACCGTTGGTTTCATTTTTTGTTTCTTTTTGTTGGGCTAACATGTTCTCTTTATGCTTTTTATTGTGTTTATTTATGTAATGATTTAAAGTTTGATACCCATGTATAGTATTTTTGTTGTTTTAATTACTTAGGATAGAGATCGAAGCCATTTTAAGTTGCCCTCTCATAACACCCCTGCAGCTATTCAGTTATTTGGACCAAAAGAAGAAGTAAGACATGATAGAATTGATAAACCAGCGCCACAGACACCTCCAGCAACACCGTATAACTCAGTACCATCTTCTCCACTTCCTGTTACTTCAACACTTACGAGAAGGGACTCCATTTTTGATTCAACTAATTTTCGAAGAGATTCATTGATGTTACAAAGACTTCAAAAGGTTTGATCGTGATTGTAGTAGTTCGTAGAAGTTTTGTTTGATGTTTTTTTCTCGTATCTTTTCAGTCGTATTGTTGTAGATTTGTTGTTCAGTGTTCCTTTTCCCAACGTACTTTCTTATCTTCCTGTATGGCTACGTTTGGCTTTGCTTACATTAGCTCCCTAAATCTACAGCTAGACGTATATAATGCTAAACTTTGTGTAAATTGTTCAAACAATCTGAGATTGACTCTTGTGACTTCACGTTTTTATTTAGTATTTTAATGTTCTATGCACTGATACTTATTGGAATTGCTTATTACAGGTCCAGATGGAACAGGCGGCGCAGATTCTAGATCGAACTGAAAACTTTGGGTCATCACAAACCACTCAATCAGTGGATGCAATACGCAAGGTGGCCGTGGTTGCGCCTAATACTGCTGCAACAGAAGGTCTCTCAACCAGCCTCGATCTTGCCCTGGAGATGGACAAGGAGAAATCTACCGGGGGTCCTCTGACACCCATTCCTGGCCATTCTTCTACAGGCCCTGGACTAATCGATCCGGATCTATCTCTTATTGCTCTGGATGAAGAACCTAGTGGAATTGACGATTGCTCTACGAGCACATGTCCATCTGGTGGGCTTCATATGCCGGATCATAAATCTATGATTGCTTTTGCAAGAAAAGTGAACCGACTACGATATCACAGTCACTGTATCACCGGATCCGATTTCGTCACAAGTTTAGGGCCATCTCCTGGTACATCACCATCGTCTACCTCGTCATCAGCAGGACCTTTTGGTGCAGGACGTTCTCGATACATCAAGCGGTCATACTCATGTCCAGATATAAAAAAGCCATTGGGCGAAGATAAGGACGCCTGTTCTAAAAGTAATAATGTTTTTTGACTAATTAACGATGTATGCTGGTTTACATTTTATGATATTCACGTAGTAATGCAACATTATAGAAACGCCGAATTTGCCAGAAGTTTCTGAAGTCAATTCTGTACTGGAAGATCAAATGGAAGCGTCAGAGACAAATGATCAAGCAGTTGCAAAAGAACCCGAAAATCAATACGACTATTTATTCGAAAAGATATTGCCAGGAGTAATGTCACCTTTGGAATCCAGAACACTTCCTTCACCCCATCTGCTATTGGATTTATGTTTGGTGAAAGCCGCAAATTTACACAACTCAAAGTCCAAAAATGATGAAATCAGTTTGCTGAGAGGTCATATTGAACTGCTCCATGGCCAGTTGCTGTTTGAACGACATCGTCGAGAAGCTCACGCTCTGAGAAATAGACGTTTAGCAGGAAAATGCAGAAAATCCGTTAGCTTAGAAGAGCAGAACAACACAATGGTAAGTTCTCCAACAAACTTTTAACGTTTTTTAATAATAAAGTTTACGAATATATTGTTGTAGTAGTAGTAGCATATCCACCATCAAGTAATTAAATTTTGAAATTTTAAATAATGCAGGGGCAAAAAATACATAATCTTGAAAAAGAGATTGCGTCTTTGAAGAAGGAAGTGACAATTCAGAGAAACATGGGATTAGCTCGAGAAAGGGAACTTTTAAACACCGTGGGTGGACTCGAGTCTAAACTAGAAGTATGCAAAAACGAAATTTCAGAGTTATCCAGGGACAAATCCCAACTAGAAGCTAGATGCGTTCGACTTTCGGAAGAATTTTTGGTTCTACAAAAGGAATCTGATCAGAAGAAAGCGGATTTCTTTAGCCTTGAAATTGAAGTGCAAAATTGTCAAAAGTACATTGAGAGAAACAAAGAGCTAAAGACTGCCTATGATGCTAGAGTTAAGGAAATTGTAGTACTCGGTGAACTTTTACGGAGGTATAAAGAATATGCTTCTCCACCATCGGAGTTTAGATACATTCAAGAACAAATGGAAGACTTGCGACATACATATGAGGAGGAAACGAGAGGACTGCGCAGCAAGCTCGAAACTATAATGTCTCAACAAGAAGCAGCTAATGGCACGATATCCGATCTGATGAAGCGACTAGAGCGAAGAGAAGAAATTATTCAATTACAAGGAAAGGATTCACACGAGAAGGACCAGGAATACCAATTACAATTGCACGTAAGGAAGATTATATCATAGATAGTTGAAGAATTTTCTGTTCATACTACTTTATGACTCAAATGGCGACTTGGTGTAGTTATTAAAGTGGCTCCTTTTTATGACTCAGGCTTTGGAAAATAAGTACGAAGGAATCAAAGCTGTCAATCATCGATTAGAGTTGGAAATTCTGTCTCTTCAGCATCAAATAAGCATTAAAACAGTAAGTTCTAGGCCCGCACGCGGAAGAATCGCATCGTCGCCATCAAATAATGGAGAAGCCTCTCCTGCCGGTAACAGCAATCATTCTGATGTCGATAGTGCGGCTAGTGCAGGCGGATGTCAGATGTCACCTGAACGTAGCATATTTATCTTTGGAAGTCCACAATTTGATCCACCTCCTCCTTCCGATGAAATGAAAGACCTTAAAGCAGTGTTGGACAAAGGTTCTGCTGTTGGTGCTGTTGCATCTAGTAGTAGGCGACGCAACTCTTCCCCTTTGACTCATTCTCGTGATACAGGTTACAAGCCCTAAAATCGAGATGCCAATTACAATGATATATTTTTGTGCTAGTTAAATCGTTTAAAATGTTTCTAATATTTCCACATTCTTGAATTCCTACGCATTTGGAGTAAATAATGATGATATAAATTGATGTGACCATACCATACAAACAAACAAAATGTATATATAATGTTTAGGTGTAATGGTGTAATATGCTTATATTGACTTGATGGTTTCAGTCGCAGTAATAAATGCCGAGTGTATGTTGAAGATTAATTATGGACTGTGGTATAACTTTTCGAAGACTCAACACTTCAAAATCCTTTTTCTTTCATATTGTTAATTTTAACTAGTTTGTTTCACTAACTAACCACTACCACCTCTTTATACAATTTCTTAGTCACTAGCAGTGGCATGTCTACAGAACCTGACACTACTAGCGTCGACGTAGTGTCTAGTCTCCCTTCCCTTTCACAATCTACGTCCGTGGGCGAGCGTAAAGGGAAGTAGGTATCTCCCGGGATACTGGAGCAAAACATGCAGTTGCAAAGAAGAGTAGTGATATTGAGCACGATACTATGATGAATGGGAGCTCTGCCTGATGAAGGACTATGTATGCTTACGAGACATTACGGGATTGCATGCTCAAAAACTATCCAGTTGCCAATTAAATCTAATAAATCTGTCGAGCTTTCAATAATTATTATTATTGATGTTCTGTGATTTTCTTTCCAAATGCAGTTTCTGCATTGGCTCCTTTGAAACTAGCGTCAGATACGTGCAAGCGACGACGTCAAATTTGCTAGCTTGGTATTAAAAATTGAAATTACTGGGAATGTACCCTTCAGTTGAAGATGGTCAGGTAAATCAGACTCCAATAGAGTCATCCGAACTTAAGGACGGAGACATACTAAGAGCTGTTGAATCTGTTAACGGCGACGCTTCAGAAATGGTCCATAGACACGACTACAAAACGGGAGGTATTACATTTCACAATATGCCCCATCATATAATTGCTATTAACGTGCGATTTGTACATAGGTATAGTATCATTCTATTACAAATTTTAGGTATCTTGGGTCCACTGAGAGCACCATGGGTTCCTGCACCGGCGAAAGCAAGTAATAATTCAGCTATTAGTAATGATCCAGGAGTATCCCACAAAGGTCTATCTCTTGCATCGACTTCGTCTTCTGTGAGTGACTCTCACATACAGCGAGCACCTGCTGGACTCCGTAATACTGGGGCGAGGTCGTCACAGACTTCCATAACTGGGCATAAGCACCGGAGAGATAAGCGCAAATATGTCAGAAAACCACTGAGCAAAGTGAAAAATGTGAAACACAGTGGACGCCCTGCAAGCGGATACAAATTGCAGTCCAAAGACTCACTCGTGGATGTGGTAATACATTTTTAAAAGCCCAATGAATGAGTTGGCTACATGGCATCTTATGTATAGTCTTATGCACCTTTGTTCACTGTACTGTTTTCACTGTTTGAAAGACTGCGTGTCTTCAAGCCAAAAGAGAAGAAGTTATGAAGCTGTGGGAAAGGAATCTAGTGAAAGATGATCCTGCTCTACTTTCTCAAATAGAGAAAGCCAATCGCTTGTCCCTGGAAGCCGCAGAAGAGGTGGAAACCCTTCGTAAAACAATTCAAGATATGCAGATGCAGAACAACGGTTTATCGGACGCGGATTGCCTTCATTTAGAACGAATGAGAACGAAAGTACTGGAGAAAGTGAAGGAATTTGAACAGGCAGACAATGGACTTCAAGAAAGTATGACGAAAAAATCGGCTTCCAGAGTCTCCCTCGCTAGTGGCAAATCAAGGACCAGTCAGACAGATCATCATTACAAAAGTCGAAACCATGCTAGTGGACATTCAACTGCTCCTGAATCTGCTTCTGAGGCACATAAACCCTTGAACCAAGTCGCAGGCAATCATAATCAACATGAACTGATTTTCTTAAAGCACAAGTCCGATGATTATGACAATGACCCAAAGTCAGACTATGAAGCAAATTTTACCAGCAGAAAACAGCAGAATTTCCAATCCGATAAATCTTCTGGTCCTTCAAGAATTGCATCTATTGATAATATTCATCACAAAGAGAGGAAGAAGGAGTTCAGAGGAGACCACTTTCTTCGGGAAAATGTATTCGATAAAACCGTTACGACGGCACGAAATACACATCATGACTATGGATCAGCACGAACTGTTAGATTTATGGATACTCAAGGATCGCTTCCAGAATCGGAAGTTGGAGAGGAATACACCTCAAAGATTTTAAATTTGCAAAGAAATATAATGGACACCGAGCAAGAAGTCGAGGACCTAAGGGCAGAAATGGAAAGGATCGAATCTGACGCTAGCTTTCGCGTCAGATTCCTCGAGAATGCCTTTCAGGACAAACTTCAAAGTTTGCATGACATGCCAGAGTGCCTAGAAATGTTCGGCCAGAAGCTACATGAATTAGTCGACACAAAATCAAAGCTCGAGTATAAACTTCAAGAGAAAGACATGCATCTACAAGATCAAGTATCCCGTCACAAAGTTACCGAGGGAAAATGCGTAGAATTACAGGAAAAGTTGCGAACTGCTCAGAATTCAAACGACATTCTCCAGTTTAAGAATAACGAGCTGCAGAATAGCAATCAACAACTCAGGTTTTCAAGTTTTTTTTCTAAATCTGCATCCTCTAGCTCATATTTTCCATCCATTTTTAGAATTCATCCATGTAATCCTAAAATGATTTTTTTTTGTAACTAGAAACCAATTAGAGAATTTAACCAAGCAAGTATCTGCAATGACAATCCAAAATCAGACACCAGAAAGGGATGGTTATATGAACTCCGACTTTAGCAGCTCTGAATCATGGCTGAGAGAAAATCAGAAACTCAAACTCAAGTGTTCAGAACTGAAAGAACAAGTTGCGCAGTCAAACAGGTTTATACAGTCACTCAAGAAATCAAAAGCAAAGGTAAACACTTCGTAAGATATAGTCATAGTCTTTGGTATTACAGTAATCTATCTCATCTGTTATTAACGTGTAAAGTACAGTTAGTAGCAGGACTGAATGACAAGATCGAAGAATTGCTAAATGCACTGGAGCAATGTCAGGACCACAAACGCCAACTATGTGATCAAATTCGCTTTTTGAAGAAATCATACTTGGAATTATTTCCTACCGATCTCGGTCCTCCTCCTGCATCCAAGTACTCACAAAAGAGAACTATCAGACACACGAAGAGACCATCCGTATTGGAACGAAAAATTGAATCAAAAGTGACATGGAAAACAGGAGAAAATGGTCCTGGTTCTTCAGTACCTCCAAAAGCAGACGTGTCACTGAATACGTTTTTCCAACAACTAGATGGACTGGGTGAAACCGTTTAACAACTACGGCAGTACTTTATGCTGCAAGTAACATAGATCTCTAAAGGCGTGTCATATCAAAAATATCACCGAAGTAAAAAATCTGAATTATATTTTCACCCACTCTTGTTTAATATACAAGTTTCTGTTGTTGAAAGGTATGGATTTTGATATATGGTTTATGTACCTACGTTTTATTTGGCCATAGCTTCCTCCCCCAGTAAACACAACTGCCAAAAATAGAGAAGATAAAATAAAATATACGACATTTTCCATTATGAGCATGAGTAAAACTCTTTTGAATGTCGCAAACGTGTGTTACCTGTTCTAGGAATTCTTCACCATTTACAAGGCTACTGGTTCCGTAGGTTATTTTCTTCTGCTTTGATACTGTCTGAGCTCCTGCCACACTTTTCTTGTTTAAAACATCGTGAATATTATTATATTCGTGGTAGTTGCCTCCTCCAACCACGAACACAATTGCTTCATTAAAGGATTGAGAATTTCTAGACGTCTGCTTCAGTTGCTTGGGGTCAAAATATACGTAGTCTGATGTCAGCTCGGTTTGTTGCCCTTCAAGTAGTTCTTGTGCAATACGAGTTAACGGAAGTGCCTATGAACAAAAAAGATTATTGTACTTTAGGTTTCTTCAGTATCTTTAGCAAATTGTTATTACGGTTTGAAGCACTAACCTGTTTCTTAAAAACCAAATTTCTTACTCCTTCCATCAAAAATGACGTACCGCCCACAATTTTTGAAAATATATTACTCCGATCATCCTGCAGATTAATTAGATTACCAGTCGGTACCCCACCGCTGTGTGCTGAATATGCACTGCTGGTATTTAGCTTAGATAAAGACCTATATAGAAAAAAATAATTTCAGCTTTTATAAATAGATTGTCGTTGATGTTCAGTAATGTAAGAGTGTAGTATAAAACTGTACAATCTGTAGACTTACATCCATTTCTTTACAAATTCAAAGGCTTGCTTGAATATGGTTTGGGGGTCTCTCGCATCTTCCGGAACTGATCCTTCCAATCCACTTTGGAACTGATCAACTTCACTAGAAGCTATTTGACCATTATTTAATATGTAGTACATGAGGAAGAGCCGTATTTTATCTTTGTAGCTTCCCTGTAAACCCAATATTGATTGTGACGGATTCTGCAGTAGCTTTGTTTCCAACTCGTAAAGATTATCCAGATGACGTGACTTGATTTTCCCAAGCAGTGCTGCAGTAAGTACCATATTCATACGTCAGAACACTTGAGATTATCCAAAAAACGTAAAATTGTATATGCATGAATATTACCTGTAGCAATTGTCATGTGCTGATCCAGAATTTTTTTCTTCTCCAGCAACGCTGGCAAATCCTTGATAGCATTGCTTAGTTTATTTGTGTTACTGCTCAGGTCATCACCGAGGTCATCAATACCTCCAATATCCACCTTTAACCGACGCACCTCTTCTTCTGCTCTCCGTACTTCTTCCAATTCATTTTGAATAGCTTCCGCTACTTGATTGAAGGGAGCACTCCTAAGAGAGTCCCAAAACGAATCTCTTCGTCCATCCATGTCGTACGTTTTCATCACCCCATTCTCTTCTAGTTTGATTTGATTTCGCGTGATACCCAATAAATCATGTATTAACGATTGATAATTCCACGAGTGCGTAAGACATGTCGGTAAATCCAGAGTTCGATCATAAATAATTAATAAAGGACGACTATTAGAAGAAGTAAATAAGCAATTTCTGGGATCCCGCAGGTGGTCTCTCATTTTCTTATCAAGTAACTCTGCAACCATTGAAGCCGCCGTGTTGCGTGGTGCACGGATAATCGGAACTTGTTGAAGTTGCACCAGAGCACTGAACAATGTGTTAGTTAAGGCCTCAAGTGTCTGCGTAATTTCAGTGTCTTGTACCGACGTGGTGTTGAGGGCTATATATAACCAAATGGCAAAAACGATAGTTGATGAGTTCAGTAAATACATGCAAGTTAAGCTTTTAAGGATTTTAATTCGTATGTAAATACTAGACACTAAAATTTACCAAAAAAGGAACCGACATCCCCTGTGGTCACAAAAAAATCCTCCTCAAGGCAAATAAAATCACAATACTGATCGTACACTTTCTGCACAATTTTTAAATCTGTAGATTGAATAGCTGAATGTGTGGGCAGCGCTAAGTGGACTAAAAACAAGTCAAAATAATACCAAAGGTAAGTCAAAATAAGCCTTAAATTGCATGACAAAAACTTATTGTAAATTGACGCTACGTGAGTGACTGAATTACATACATGTGAAGTGTGACTCCATTTTCTCGAAGCTCCTTCACACTAATCAAAGGGGCTAAGATATCCTGGCCGGTCTTGTCAAACACGAGTATTTTCCACAGGGGCTCTGCGATATCCACAAGTTGATCCGGCGACGACGGGTTGAGGTTCAACATGGACAGGAAGCTTTCTGTCAGGGAAAGAGAAAAGTAACTAATTACGGTGAAAGTAAAACGTCCAGTTTGGAGTAACTTGACCACAAACCACAGTTACCATACAAAAAACTTTAGTAATATTCTTTAACATCATAGATAAGGTTTTTGCACAAACTTACCTAACTGTTTCTCCCGGAGTGACATTTTGTATGATTGATTTTATAACACTCTTCACAGTTAACAGTCGGACCTTGATAACGCAGCAAACTATTACAAGGATGCGGGTTAGTAGCACTCCAACGTTGATCCTGCAGCCGCCGTTAAAACCAAGAATTGACTTGATCCGTGTTTAGATTGCAGGTCACAGGTACAGAGAAGTCATTTAAATAGTTCTGACAAATTTCATTCAACTGGAAAGACCTCACTCGTGTCAAATGCACACAAAATACATTAAGACCCAAAAGACAAACTTCACAACAAATATCTTTATCAAAGCGCTACCTAATTTTACGTCTTGGAGGAGGAAGGGTCTTCTCCACACTAGTTTCAATTTCGGGAGGAGTTCGAGAGTTGACTAACATATGATAGTCAAAATATTTTGAAACGTGTCAAATTTTTCGCACGGTCCCGGTGGAGTGGCTGCAGGGTACAAGGAGACTCTTTGGCTTTGTGTTCGTTCCACTTGAAAATACACTCAAATGCCAACTCTATCTAATAAAAGCTTTCCGATTTCTTCGTGAAAAACTTGAGTGTACAAAACTTGTGTGTCGTATGGTTGTGATTGATGATTGATGAAAATGAATGAAAAATGAATATATAAAATTAATTGATAAAGCGTTAAAAGGTACATAAGAAAGCATCATGATGTCTGTAGTAATGCATTTGTATAATTTTATGACATCTGTTAATGATGGCGATGTAAATACGGTATTTTAGTCTCATTTATCCACAATAGTGAATAGAAAAGCAAGCGTTTTTATATAAAAATCATTTAATCAGTGTAAAGGAGGGTTAATAATCTGTGGTTAATTTTTTCTTTGCACAGAATATAACGAAACGTCAAAGTGGAAGTACAGCATGTTGTCTATTTTCTTACAATCTTCTCAACTTTTTTACAATTTTTAAATGATATTTTAAAATATAATTGCTGATTTGATGGTCATGTTTGTAAACTGTAAATGCATCGGATTATGGTTTATCGTTTCTAACTTGTAATTTTTGTACATGCAAACTAAACTTTTACTAAATTACGACTCTGTATTCGAATTCAACTACAGTGTTGGATTAAATTCTAATTAAACTCAAGTTTTACAGACGCTTTGGGGTCGAATGTGATTCGGATTTTTTCCGTTGTTTTTTGCAAGGATATCTAAATATTCAAACTTTTAACCAGGGTTCGTGTCATATTCAAGTTTATTTGGCTTTGTAGTTTTTCTGCGCATTGGACTTGTCCGATGGACTGATAAATTTTTCTGCTTGGCAAATTTTCTATATCGCTACCGCGTGTGATGTCTGCTAGACTCTTCGTTTTGCAAATTAAACTGTAGTTTGTCCAATGACTTTGTTGCTATTTCGTTCTTTCACATGTCACCCACTCACCCACATTCACAAACTTTTATATCATAAATTGCAGGTATGTGATCGTTATAACTTCTAACCGTACCTAATAATCGTAATTTAATAATATATTTTTGTACTGTTTAAAAATGTAGTTTTTAATCGAATGTGCATGCGTCATGGAGCATTTGTGCAAGCTTCTCTGACTTGCTCTTGACTCGCAGAGCAAGTTGAGTTGTATCGTCCAACAAGGGATGTAACATTCTCACTTTCTTGTTCAAGGACATGTGCTGGGAGCTGAGATGAGAATGCAAAATAAACTCTGGAGGATCAAACGAGTTATCCAGGAGACTCTTGAGTTCTTCAGTTGTTGGTTGATGTCTCCTCGTCGTGTATAAAACATCGAGGGATTTTGCTCCTATTAACCTTCGGTGAGATGATTGGTGCGATCGATTGCTAACAGGATACTCTTGAAAGTACGCATGCTTGTTTCGTTCTGCTTCAGCGATTTCAAAATGTAACGACTTCGCCTTGATGCTACTACTTTGTAAACTTTCACTCAGATCATGCGAGTGAAAGTTGATCTTGGCATTGTTGTTAAAGCTCGGCCAGAAGTGACTCACTCCTGCTTTCTCTTCACTTTGATTGGGAATGATGACAGCTTCTGGCTCGGTGATTGTCGTTGAGGAGGACAGTTGCGGAATTTGAGCAACAATGGGAATACTTGAAGGTGGAAATTCGGGATCGACGTTTGGGGAAGCGTGATTGTGATGATGGTCACCACGGATGTTCTTTCTGGTGAGTGTGGAAGAGCGGCGTTTGCGTACAGACTCGGCATCAATATCTGCGGAACCTCGGAATCCACTGTCTCTGTCTCCCCCGGAATCTTGACTCAGGTTGAAATTCGACTCGGTTTTCCAGTTTTGAATCTTAAAATTAAAAAAAAATATCATCGAATTTTCTTCATGATTTGATTATAGGTGAAATATCACGTATGTATACATACATGCGAGATTCCGTGATTACATAAACATTAGCTATTAAGTGAAAGCAGAGTGTGTGAAAGTTTCAATAAACTAACCTTTTCCATCCAGTTGGAGCATGTCTCCTGCAAAATTTGATCTTCAGGCTGCCAGTGACCAACTTCCTGAACAGAGTCTTTGCTGTATGCATCGCCTTCGATTTGTGTCTGCACATCTCGCTGAATATGTAGCTGAGGATGTGTTTCCGTTGCCTTATCTAGCTTAGAGCCTTGTTTGGTTTCGTTTGTCTTATGACTTGCACCGACACCATCATTGTGGTTGAGATTGTTCATTTCTACAGCTGAAGCAGATCGTCTCATTGGGGTTACCAGTATTTCAGGTTGATGGTACTGATGACAATCGCTAATAAAGTCACCACACACACTTCCTCTGTGACAAGCTTTCTCTTTGTCGAGGAATAGCGAGGAGGAGGACCTTCCGTATGAAAATCTCAGCTCATCGACACGATTCTCAGCGTCTGCACACTTGATAGCCAAGTCGTGACAGCTTTCCCTCAGCTTTTTGATGAGCTCATCTTTCTCCTTCACGATTCGCATCGTTTCTCGTAGTTTCTCATGCATTTCAGAAGCGGAAAGTTGTTGGGCTGAGGTTTCACTGGTTTTTGAGAACTTGGAAGGATTTTCAGGTAAATTCACTTGGTACAAATCCTCGAGGGAAAGCATTTGATCTGGTCTAATTCGCTTTTGTCTTCCCAACTCATCACTTGCTTTCACCCGCTCAATGTACTGCTTCACTTTACTTTCTGCAGGAAGTGGGGTCAGTGGTGGGTTGACTGTGGTTGAGGGGGAGGATACTTTTGCAGGTTTTTGATACAGAACTGCTTTGGTGGCTTTTAAAGGTGCTTGCCTGGGTTTGGGATCAGAAGATTTCCTCCTCAGTGGCAAGGGGGGCCCTGCTCGGAAAACAGGGAATTC
>JAHZMW010004034.1:0-12926 GCA_027743745.1 Alloscopus bannaensis
GCATGGCAGTGGTATCAAAACCCTCCCGACCATGATTACACAAACGCCCACAAAGATGTTCTCCAGCAGTCACTGGAATGTGGACAGAATATCGACCTCTACAAATTATTTTTTTGGCAGGCTAGCTGTCTGTGACGCGCTGGAAGTTGGGACTGGGCAAGACGTTGTACAACTCTCAATATAATTATTCTTAAGATTAACCTTTCCCGTTTTTTCGGATTAATACGCATAATACGATACTTATAACCTTTCCCCATCGACCTATCATTTAGGATTTCATACAAGCTACATTTTTTTGCGTGTTAACAAAGCATGGTTCACGGTAATACTTTCATTTTTGCATAATATATCTTCGTCTACAAGTTTTACATCGGTTTACGGGTTGTCTTATGCTAAGAAAGTGCGTTTCGACTTCGTTTTTAAAAGGTTTCGGTGTGATTTGAAATATTCGTTTCTTTGTCCAAGTATGAATATTGTGCTTGGGTTATCTTGTTGTAAACATGTAATCCGTTAATTACAGTTAGACACATCACGTATCTAAAAAAAATTATGAAGTTATTGGCTTTAGGTAGAAAATTTGTTTGATTGCTTGGTTTGGTTATGTATTGCAAATGACTCATTAATCTTATTACTGGATAACTATACAACTACTTTGCTACCACTTTAAACTACGGCTTTGATTGCAATAATTCAACTAGTCAATACCCCCTTTTGCAAAGATGTCGGTATTTCAACACTCAATCAAATATTCACAAGTTTTTTAGTTTCTCCTTAGTCAGCCAGCAGCAATGTTTGTGGTGCTTTCCCCTGGAAATACTTGGAAACATGTTTGAGGGGTGAAAGTTCACATGAAGAATAGCGTGTGGAATTGGAAAATATCACTTTGCTTACTTTACACTTTTCTGTTCTAAAATGTTGACTACATTTTGTAGAATCTGACCTGTATCACTTTCTCTTTTGTTACTTGAAGCCTGATTACTTGGGGATTTACCATTTTAAAATAAGTACATATTTAAACCGGATTGTGAATACTGTAGAAAACGTAGGCTTTGATACCAAAATCTTAAGGAAATTTCATTCGCCAATAAATACTGGTTTTAGTAATTTAAATTGAAACTTGGAATTTTGGAATGTTGCTCAATTTCTGAAGAATTAGGCCTACCAGAATAAATTATTAGCGATATTAAGTAAGCTACGTACGCTTTCAGCACAAATACCTGCTGCCTAATTCAGAAGAGCTCACTATCGAAATGGTTCTTGAATCCCGTTGTAGAAGATTGTAGAAAAATGCAGTCATTTTCCACCCGTTTACACGGGCTTTTTTGGTAAGTTTAGTAACAAGCTACACAGAAAATGGTTTCTCTAAAATAGACATTTTTTTCCTACGCTTTCTTGTACATATGAGACCATAAAAAGTTATTATTTTAGTCCTCAGATTTTAGAGAAATGAACGTTGATTTTTTATGGAATGCATGCGGTAGCTAACATTAGTACGAATGACTTCATTGTACTCGGTATAATGACTTGATCCTCCGAAAATCACCGTGTCTTGTTTGTTGGCTGACTACGTCAGAAAGTCCTCCTCACCGTTCTCCTCCTTAATTGTATAACAGTCTACTTCGAAAGCTTCCCGTCCTTCAAAGAGAAAAAAATGAGTGATTATTCTATGAGATAAACATAAAGGTTTATAAAATCGAGTAGTTTTTTACCATCCAAAGAAGGGGTTCTGACGGGTGCAGCCCTTCCAAGTCTTGGAGGGACCGGAGGTGGCATACTCGGAGGAGACGAGGTTGGCGATGGCTGGGAAGGTCTCCGCTCCAATCTTGGTGGGACAGGTGGGGGCGTTCCCATAGGCGTCGTTGTTCCTGGAGTAGAGCCCTTGCTTCCACCTGGCCCACCTGGTGCACCTTGTGCAATCTGACTCTGGGTGGTGGTTGGAGTTGTACTTGAACTAGAACTGGAGCCCCCATTCCCAGTGACACCATTGCTTTTCGATCTGCCATCCTCAGACGGGGTTGGAGATCCATATTCTTCATCTGACGAGGACAACCTTTGTCTCACACTAGTGCCCGGTTTGGGAGGCACCGGTGGAACCGAGGGCTTCACCACCTTTCCATTTGGAGTTCCACCCATAATTCCCGGTCCCATTTGCATACTGGGCTCACTAGTGTATGGAGGAGGCGGCTCTTGCTTTTGTTGCGGTGAGTCTTCGTACATTTGTTGCGAAGGAGTCATCCCAATGTTCGTTGTTCCATGCAGACCATTAATGGGCTTGGTAGTGCTCCCATTCCCACTTGAGGTGGGTCTCTTGGAACAAAATCCAAAGAGCTGAGCGTGCATGTTGTCTTCGTCGTCTTCTTCCTCTTCTATTTGATGCCTACGATGGGGCTGCTGAGACTGACTTTCGGAGGCTGAATACTGCTGCTGAGATTGAGATGAGGAAATGTTTCCAAGCTGTTGACTCGGCACCAAGGGCTCCGAGGTTGGTGCCATCGACATCATGTCAGGATGTGCAAAACTTTGCGGGAGTGAGGGAAGTTTCCGCTTGCTGCTTATCGAATTATTACTGCTACTGCTCGTCGTTGTGCTCATATCCTCGAGGGAATCGGCTCTCTCTGCCCTTCCCGGAGCGGTGATCGGATGACTTAACTTTCTCGTCGGGAAGGGTGACGGTGGCACAACTTGTGGCTGAGGAGGTGGCTGCGGTTGTTGCTGCTGGAATGGATGTCGAAACTGTTGCTGTCCGAATAGCATTGACTGTGGTGTGGCCCCATTCATTTCTTGCTGACGCTGTTCCACCTGTTCTTTTGGAGCAGAGCCGTTTGGCATAATTTGAGGTGGGGCCACATCCTCCTCGCCAGGTTGCTCAAAAACGTTGACCCGATTCCTCACATTGACGTTGGCAAACACATCCTCAGAGCTTTGCGAGCTTGGAACTTCTCCACTGCCGACAGAGTCGATGCTCTTTGCAATAGACGCAGAGGGAGGCATTGAAGGGGTGGGGGAGGTAACAGAAGTCGTAGAGAATTCAGAAGTAAGAGAGTAGTTCGACGAAGTCGTCGCAGGGATGAGTGATTTCGTCACGGGGCCGACAGGGGTGAGTGAGTTGGGAGTTGTCACGGATGTCAGCGAACTCGATGTCGTCGATGGGGTGAGAGTGAGTGCGCCCGAAGTTGATGACGAGGTGGTCACAGACGTTGCCAAAATCCCACCGGCAGGATGATGACTACCACCCGGTGGGATAGAGGTCTTGGAATGCACACTGGTCGGACTGGGTGAGGATTCGCTACGAGAGTCCCTTTTAAATCGAATAATCACATACACAATTAACCATACATATTACAGAAAGGTGCCTTCGAGTGCCTTTAAGGAGAGATGCCATAAAACACTTACCCAGGTGACCCCTTTGATGGGCTTTCCAACCGGAGAGAGGTCTTCGTCGACGTCTTCTGGGATCTGGACAAAAGAACGGAAGCTGGGCTGAAAGACAAATAAATCCAGAACAAAATCATTAGCCTTATTAACGTTTTACTTAGCAATGCCACAGATTCATATTAATAGCATAATAATCTTTTATTGGTTCTTACCTCAAAACTTTCCCTCGTCCTTTGCCCAAAAGAGTAGGGCCCTTCCTGACTGCTTCCTGACTGACTGCTCCCCGAACTGTCTGCAACAAACGCACTGATGGACTATATCGACCGACTTTTCCATTCATGATGTATATTTTATTGCACACCCATATTCGAGGTATCAACTAAAAGTAAAGACTAAAAGCTACTTATTAAGTGAAATCAAAGCAAGTACTACTATATTGTGGTGTATGTATATGTATCAGTATACATATACGAAGTTGTACATAGTAATCATTATTAGCTACACTAAAATAATTATAAATCGGACTAAATAGTTTTGGTAAGTGTTGATAACCTGGTTTCATAGTGTGTTCTGCTGTGAAATTGATGTAGTAATGCCACAATGTGTCCATTGTACCACAGTTAGTATACGTCCATAACATACAGTGATCCCGAACAACAACGTATACTCGTCGTGTTTCGTACAATTTTGTAGCTACAACATTCTCTCTACACAAGGTACAACTAATGGAAAAAGTTCTGAGAGCTGAGATCGAAATACTGTTACCTGATTTAGCCGGCCAGACTTCGAGCAGGTATTGGAGCACCTTGATGGGAGGATGAAAATCTAAACTCTCTGGAGTATTATCGTACTGAATCATGAGAATTGGGCCGAAACACTGGGCTAATTGGGTGGGGCCCATCTTGTTCCGATCGCTTAATGAACACACGAGGCTCAAATGCTCGAGGATGAGGAGGAGGGTGCACTGCATTAAAAAAAAGACACAACTTTCACTCAGTATAATTCCCCTCTGATGCAACTCATCAACATTAGCAAGTGTGAAAGTGTAAACCATCCGCCTACTACATATTCATGCCCCCTTTAACAGCACATTACCGTCGAGTGAAAGCAAGTGACTTGTTCATCTGAAATAACTCAACGATTTCTCCCACGCATCACTCAAGCCATTATAGTGACCATTTATCGTCGTATCATATATTCAATAAAGTCTTTGGGTTTTTGGGTACGCTCTCGAGTTCAGAGATGTGCACATTACTCTTTATAGTAGACAACAACGAGTGCGTATGTGTGCTTTCACCAATACTCCACTTGGATTGGTTTGGTCGACAGCAACTTTTAACTGCTTTCACTCCAGACGGTTAGAGTGGTTGGTGTGATGTGAGAGCCTAAAAGCATTTGAAGATCGCTTCTCTTCTCACACACCAAATGTGCTCGTCTCCTCAACGATATAATAATCGGGAGGAGAAGTGCAGTTCATCCTCCGGAAAGAGGTGATACAGCTGAAAACCTGAAGATGTGCTTTCTCCACTTTCTGGTTGATGTGATGCTGTGATGATGATGGCTAAAATACTTATATAGTTACGAAGTATAAAAGGGATTTCTCCTATAGTTTATCCATGTTGGTATTTGGTATTGGCAGACGTCGACATTACCTAAAAATGTCTACGCGGGTTGAAGACTCTTTCTCTAAACCTATTTCCACTTTCTCCCACAGGCGTACCAACAAAAAAGCGTAAAAGTTAAAGCATGGTAAATTTTTTCCTGCTAGAAGACATCCCTTCCCGTATCCCATGTCATGACCAGGTAATAACCATTGCCCATTTATTACTTGTAATAGCGTAGTAGCTTTCACTACCTTCTGCTTGTCATCAGAGCACCCCCTTCGGAAACAGTGGAGGACCCATTCATACACGGTGAAAGAGGAAATCAGAAAGGAAAACATGGACGACACAGGAAACCAAGGAATCAGTATAAGCTATACTAGCGTAGATAAAGGAGAAAGTATAGTCGAATTTATTGGAAGAGTTATATTGCACACTTAAAGGCAATCCTTTGCTGTGATGTTACTAACGATAAAGGGATTTTCGTTCTCAGCTGCGGCACAGTATAATTTTTTTTAGAAGAAATTGCCCTCCGACCCATTTTGAATTGCTTCTCGTAATAATAATAATAATAATGGCTTTCATTTCGCGACAAATGCTGATATGCATACCTATACAGTTCATTAAAAACTTTTCTGATGAAGTTGGCAAAAAAGGAGAGGATAAATTGGAAACAATGGAGCTGAAACTAAAATCAGGTATATAATATGGTTTTTAAAAAAACTTACCCGATTTGGCTTAGGGAGGCATTCAATAATGGAGAAGAGAAGTCTCGCGTTCCCTTCAGGATCATCTGGGAGACAGACGCCTAAAGCATCGACGAGCATTTGGTACAAACACTTGGTGAGCAGAGGTTCCGGCAGTTCCCGCAGATAATCCTTTAGCACTCCTGGAACACAACAGAATCATTATGAATACTACATCTAAAAAAACTTTGCAGGTGCGGAATGAAATTCAGAAGCAATTTGAACGGATTCGTTTTTCGTTTGAAATTCAGTCCTCTTCTTGTGTAGCGGAGAATATCGCATATGAAAAGAATATATTGGAGAACGTAGTGGACCAAAGGTCATTCTTGAGTAATGGAAAAGAAAGTTTTCCTGTCACCTTTTCCCGGGGACATTTTACCGCGACACTTTCCCTTTCTGAAAAAATAACGAAAAGAAAGTCTTCGGAAAGGCGTACTTATGGGAGAGGTCTATGTCATGCGAAGTTGTGCAAAGTGCAGCTGCAAAACAGCTTGCCGCTGTTTTTCACTCGTGTAATGTAGTAACTTTGTAGTTTTAACTTTGACTTGAGCTCAACGCACATTTACGTGTAGAGAACGCGAGAGAATATCTAACTTTCACTCTCAGAGTCATATTCACCATGTTTACCTTTTGCTCTCACTTTCTCCTTCACCTTTCACTGCTTTCCCCACTTTCACAATTTCCCCCCATTACTCTTTTTTCCGTACACCGATTCCACAGCTGTGGCTCAAGAGGGATAACCTGAAGCGAAAGGACTCAATCATGTCCTCCGTAAAAAAAAGTTGAGCTCCGAAAGAGAAACTTTTTTCTCCTTTCTCTCTTTCCCACTTTCTTCCTCTGACTCCTTTACAAGAAATATGGCACACACTGGTGCAGTTTTTAGACACTTAGTTTCTCCACTCTCGAGAAGAAGAGTTTGCTCATGGAGTTTTAAGAATTCACAACGCTCTCCCCATTTTACCGGATGGAGTTGTGGAGAGCGGAAAAAATGAGTGAGTGGTGTCCTACAGACTACGCGTATATTACACAAGGAATAGATAATTTACAAAATAGAGAAAAATAAAGTTTTCCTTCCTCCGCGCGACTCCGTACACAACACTCTCCTCCTTTTGCTTTCTCCTCGTTTGGTGAGGGAGTGTGATTATTTTTTTTTCAGAGAGCAAAAGAACGCAGGCCGCTGTTCCTTGAGTTCACGCAAATGCTAAATGATCTGTGAGCATAATAAAGTGAGACAGGTTGACTACAATGTCCGTAATATTTTATGCCACACAGATTCTCTAGCTGGGCAATTTTCCGTTGAAACTTTCTCCTATTTAAAGAGGAGCCACTACGCAAATATAGACACGCACTGAATCTTGTCACGCAAAAAATTATGTAAACCTTTTCATGAAAATCCTCAGGGGTTCTTCCTGGTGACGTTTGGCGTTTCAAGTCGCTACAACTATTTACGCACGCACAATGCAAGTACAAAACTATAGCTTTCACTAGCCAACTAAAGTCAGTAGACTACAACAGCCGACTTTCTCCATGAAAAGGAAAACTGCATGATTTAATTTGCACGCAAAATGCTTTCAGTTGTCTGTTGTAGAACATCATTTTAATTGACTCGTCACCGATGAATCGATCCGACTCCAAACTTATGATGTTTCATAAAAATTTCAGAAAAAAATTACCCCAAAAAATAACATTCACTTGCACTATCAGTGGCACATTGAGACCGGAGTCTTCCTTCATCACGACGTTCGCCACATTCGCACCAAACAGTCCTAAACTCTTGATTTCACGCTTGAAAGCTTCCTCCGGAGGAGTATGCTTCAGCTTCACGTACAGCGTTCCTCTCGGCTCGACCTTGATGGCGAGTTGATGAACAACAGGGCTCGACCCGTCACCCAATACTTGGATTAAATTCACTGAACCCTTGTAGCAAAGTCTGAAAAATCATAATCACCAACCATGAAATCAAAACAATAAACTTTTTAAAAAATATCACAACCGAGTTGATTACCTATGTCGGAGCTGGGGGTCCCATGAGTATATTAAAAAGTCAAGCTCCTTATTGGACACTAGGTCGAGCTCAAAGATTTCATCCCAATCAAAATTCTGGTCGCCGGTGCACACCACAGTCTGTTCAAAATGGGCAAGTATTTATTAAATGTCATTTTCAAACTCCCATACATACCATATTTGACGTTCCGAGATGAAATTTTAACAACTTACCCGCGCCTTGTGAACACGGTCACACTCGAGAACACAATAAAGATCTCTTGTCCTTATCGACGAGTCCGTGCTACGAACCGTAGAGCGGAGGGCCCGCCCTGCCAGAAGGTGCACCCTCAAAATCCCTGAGTGACCCAAACCTGGAGCCAAAGAGCTCCCCGTCATGTCGCTGGCTGCTGACGAGGGGCGCTCGATTTTGTACCGTAGGAATTCGGACGGGTTGATCGTGAGAAGTTTGAGACGAGCCGTGTCTCCGGCTACAGAGGAACTCGGAGTGCTGGACATGACCCCTCCACTTCCTCCTCCGACACCAGTCGGCACACCAACTGGCCCACTACTTATTGGAATTGGAGCACCACCACCCATTCCTCCGAGGTGAGCATAGGTTTGCATAGAGGAAATTGGTTTTGCACCTGCGAGCCTCCCTGCAAGCAAGGCTGCCGCTGCGGAGCCTCCAGGACCGACACCAACTCCAGGCCCACCAAGACCTCCAGGTCCACCAAGACCTCCAGGTCCACCAAGCCCTCCAGAGACTACAGCACTCAGTCGAGATGCAATCTTGTCAGACTTATCTTCACCACCACCAAGGAGGTCGTCCTTCAGACTTTCTCGGCTCAGCAGGTCCCTTCCTATGAGACTTCTAGAGAGAATCTCCTTCCTCAAAAGGGACTCATCCTTTTCCACCGCTATCCTCTGGAGAAGCGCAGAGGCCGGGCTGGTTCTCCCACTTAAACTTTGTCTTTCACCACCTCCCATTCCGGCGGACATTTGGTGCTGTTGAAGGGATGCAATCAAATCTCTCGAGCGCGACGGCGTCATCCCCACAAGACGACGCAAGGGTTCTGACGAAAGGCTCTCCTTCATTGGGGACGGGACGGCACGAGGTGGCTCGCGAATCCCGAGGGCAGCTAGGGCCGACGCTGTGGAGGGGGAGCGCCCAGCTAGGGCACGGGCTAGGGTTGAGTCTCCACCAGGCATTCCCATCAGATGTGAGCGGTAGGAATAATAAGGCTGATCCTACGTCCGAATTTTTTCCATGATCATTAAAAGGAAATTAGCAACGTGTTAGCTTTCACTCTTGACTTTCACTTACATTTCTCCCTCGATCCAGTATACTCAGATTTTCAGCACTGAACGTGAACTTGGCTGCTTTCTGAGCTTGGAGGAGATCCGAATCTCTGGAGGTTTTCAGTCTCTCGTAGATTGCACTGGTGGAGGGCGCTCTTGTCATCCAGGCCCGATATTCTGCTGATGTGAACACACTTGGAGATGAAGGTATCCTCCCTATATTAGTGCAGTTAAGGGCAAGACATACGTACACGTGCATTGTGAGTGAACAAACAGGTAAGTGTGTGAGTGAAACTAATTTTACTTCTAATTTGTGCTCATTACACGGTCATTCACAAGAGAGGGGGTTTACGCTACATTACACTCTACGGCAGGTATTGATGCAGTCGACAAAAAACGGGCTTTTGCCTCATTCCACATACATTCACATCATGATTGTGTAACTTCATGTAAAAATCACATAAAATGTGTAAAAGCTGAGAACAACAAGCAGGAAGCAGTCAACAATGAATTCATGAACTCGGACGATGTGGTCATGTGTAAAGAAAACGATCTGAGTGAAAGTGAATCAAGTAGCTTACAATCATTTTAATTCAACCACACATTATTAATTATGCATATTTTTTGGAATATCAGATTTCAACAATTTTATTTCATAGAGTCATGAGAATTCCAAAAACACAGACATAGTAAATCTGTTGGCTAATAACTTGTCAAACTACTTGGGAAAATGAAAGATTTCCTCTAAACTTTGGCGAATATGAACCGCAAATTGCAGGATGCGCGTATTTTTTTCTGATTTTCTCTCAACTTTCTACAACACTTAGCACAGCAGCAGTAGCAGGTTTTGTTCGCCAATAAATGTCAAAGTGACTCTAATTCGTTATCATTGCTAACAGTCCACCTCTTGTAGAAGTTTATAACAAGTAGACTGTGTACCGATGCGCTCCAAGTACTCCAACGTTATCGCATATCCTTCTGCAGTTTGATTGCACACAGAGAGGGTTGAAAAACTTTGTTCTCAAACTCTCTATATATACGTCCTTTACTTCATAAGCCTCAATTAATCTTTAATTGGAGTGCCATCGGAAAAGAGGCACTTTAATTGCTTCCTTCGTCTGCAACAAGGAGAACAGACAATGCCTTTTTGAGATATTCAATTTTTCCTTCGTAGATACTACCGACTATGACGTAGAAGCCTTATATTCCTCAGCTTTTCGTCAATACTACGTTATAATATGTAGCTCACTAAATGCTCTGTAGCCTACGTCAAAGCAGATTTGCATCCCAAATTTATGCCCCCAAAAAATCGCGTAAATTGTGCTCAGACACACTTGCAAATTGACAGATCTCGTCTCTCTCTTTAGTTTATCAGGACAATGGAAGCTGTGTCTCTTTGATAATACTGTAAATTACTGCATCACTCGTTTCCCTGTACATCATCTCTCCTCATCTATTGTCCGGATAGTAATAAGAACACTTGAGGAAAATACGCCAATCAAGGCTTTCCCTCGTCCCTCGTCACCAATTATACGACAGCGGGATTTACATTATTGTAACTTTCCCTTTTCCCAACACCATCCTGTCTTTTTTTACGCACTGAGCAAGAATCCTGACTCTAATACAAGTATACAAACTACTACACTTTCATCATTCCTCTCCAAAGCAGACGACTCCTCTCTAGTTTTCCGCTTTTACGTATTCCAGTCAGAAAGTCGACATGCACGTGTGAATCTATATGCTGGCTTCGCTATATTTCCAGAGCTCCTGGAGCAGTGTGTGCGACTCGAGTGAAACTATACACGAGTTTTATACTCGTATTACACTTTATAGACACACCTCTAACATCACCACCACACATACAAATAGCATATTGATATAGTACACAGACACACAAACCAAACTCAAAGTTAGAGAAACACACAAAGCCTGAGTTATACTGAACAAGAAAGAGAGAGAGAGAGAGAATGTGTAAGAGAAGTTTCACAAGACAAGGTAGTAGGTATCTGTAAGAAAAAAGGGAAAAAAGTAAAGGGTCTCAAGTCTCATGTTTTATTACTTGGAAGAAGGCTGAAAAGAAAGTATTGCATCAAGAAGAGACGATGATCGGTAGGAAAAGTTGTAACAAGCCAGTATGAAAAAACGAAAAGGAGCGAGAAGGAATGTAATAACGTGGATAAAGTGATTGTGCTCTTCAAGTCTCTAGTTCTATACCTAAAAAAAGTAAAAGTTGCTCTCACATGCCTCTTTCCATTTATACATACAAAACATTTCGTTACGTGCACAATTATGTGCAAAAGGCAACCCCGCATTTCTCCTCTTTAACACAATCATGTACACTTAAAAAATGATAATACGTAATAAATATAATATCAAGAGGTGACTGTATATAATGTTACGCTCAATATCAAGACAAGAGGATAATACAACTTTCTCTTTTTGCAAGACAAAAAGCTGTGGCATGCAATAAAAAGAGGGGAAAGATGTTGGACGTACAAAAACCGACAGAAGATAGAAACGACTATGTACATAAGGTAAAGACAACTAAACAGAACAAACTAAACAAGGAGAGTAATATGTACTTTTTACAATGTACACAAACCTATGTGAATGCATCCCAATTTTTTTTGCTAAATACAATGTGAAGGGGAGAATTCACTTTCTACCACCGCATCATATTGTATAGAAAAAGAGATTGAAAAGATAGGCTTTCTCTCTGGAAAAGAGAGGAGAAAGCAGTTTTTTTCCTTTCTCTTTCTCTCAAGATCAATATCGGCTAACCTCGTTCCCGCCGAGGAGTAAGTGGCATTTCAGGAGCAGACACAGCACCATCACTTTCCTCTTGACTGTCCATTCCTGCGAGAAGAAGGGCTCGTCGACCGGCAGCCGCTGCTGAGGTGACATCTGACACGCCTCGCCTGTCAAATCGTACATTGTGTTTCCTGCCTCCACGACCACGGATCAAATCTCGAGGCAGGGAATTACTCCGTCCGTTCATAAGGCCTAAGGATCGTCGAGTTGACGCTGGAAGAGAGAGCCCAGCTGAGGACCGGAGTGAAGGTGTGTAGCTCATCGCCTCCGAGTCGGAAGCATAATCTACGGGTGCTTTCCTCCGTGAGGGGATTGATAAACGTCCTCCCACGATTCCTATCATTTGGAGAAAAAGTCGTGTAAGCACACAGTTCTCATTTCTTCGTCACTAAAAATCGATGTTGGGTACGGTACGCGCTCAGAGATATGCTCGACTTGTCGATGATATCAAAAAACGGACGCGGAATGCATATCATGTGTCACCACTGCACAAAAGGATGCTGCGGATAGCATCCTTTCTAATGCAATTTTCGTGGAACTCATGAGCTCGAAAATTTTCCTCTCTGTAACCGCAAAATGCTAATTATGTTTTGCCTCTACGAAATACAGTCGCTTTCCCTGCGTCGAGGAGCAGAATCCTGTAAAATCATCATTTACTCTTAAAAAAATGGAGTATTCCTGTTTTCCAGGGATTCTCACCAGTGTGTGTATGATTAGTACTAGATTTTCCACAAGTTGCCTCTGGAAAAGGGAAACAGCGTGGCGTGGGCATAAAATGAAAAGAGTCTCGCAGTGGTAAAATTGTCTCGTGTGATGAGCCGTAATGTAATTAGCGAGTTCGATTTTCCTTTCCTATTTAGTTGCAGGGAGTGAAAGCACACTATTACTT
Organism: Alloscopus bannaensis; assembly: GCA_027743745.1. Taxonomy (NCBI): domain Eukaryota; kingdom Metazoa; phylum Arthropoda; class Collembola; order Entomobryomorpha; family Entomobryidae; genus Alloscopus; species Alloscopus bannaensis. The sequence continues at coordinate 12,708 of JAHZMW010004034.1, forward strand.
TTTCTACTGTGTGACAGCGCACATGGCTGACTGCGTGAAGTTACGAAAATTGTGTACTACCGACTTTCACCCCTCCCTTGCTCCCATTATTTTGGTCGTTTTCAAGTCTCACACTGTCTGATTTACAAGAGGTCTGACCAGTTTCAAGTTTCACTCCGTGCTTCCTTAATGAAACCATGTTTACATGGAGTTGAGAGAGAAACAAGTTGAGACTTGAGA
>JAHZMW010004035.1:0-34087 GCA_027743745.1 Alloscopus bannaensis
GTTCGGACGGACTCGGACGGACAGCAAATGTCCGAACTTTTCGGACGTTTCGCTCACCCCTAGTATATACCATGCTTGAAGGGAGCAGACAGATTCACTCGTTTGTTTGCATACTGTAAAAACACTTTATTTGTTCAACAAATTTGGTTGTATGATTTGTATGATTAATCTCTATCTACTTCTATACCAATGTATTGTATTATGCCGCACCAAAATCTCCAACTACCGAATACAAGGGTGTCTGCTCATTTTGTCCATTCCTGAGTCAGGAATCCTGACTCCGGGGCTACGTACCAGTTACGCGAAATCTAGAATAATATTATTTTAGCTCTGCTCAGGTATGTATTAGGACAATTTTCAAACTTACTCATCCTATACTATGCAGTTATGTGATTTACGATTTGTTTCGTGTACAACCCCACACGAGACGTGGATGTCAAGTATAGACTGGTTTCACCCAGTCTCCCATTGAGTTAACCCTAGAACATCCCACCAGTCGTTACGCATTGTTTTTTATTCCATGGATGATTTCAGTAACCAAAAAGTGGCAGGATGTGTAATTAGCTATAATTATCAGTTTTTAAATGTGTACCGTATGAAGTGATACGCTGCGATTACCTGTCATGTTCATGTATGTATATCAGAGCAAGCCGAGAAGCATCTAATATTGCAGCATGTCGTCAGAAAGTCATTGGCTGGTAATCACTAGAGTTGATTTACTAATGAGGTAGAATCGACACGTTTTCATTGTTTGCATTTCCTGTTTGGCTAGCATGCAAAGGTTTATGTATGAAAATGGAGAAGGTGACAAAACCATTTACACCAGCATGTAGTGAAGCCAGAGCTCGTTAATGTGGTAAGTCAGGTGACACACAACTGGGATGGTGTGATTTTCTCCCACCTGCATGCAACATTCACTTTCATAATCTCGCAATTATCATCATCGTTTCGTCGCATTTCACTTGTAGAAGCACGTGAATACTTTAAAAATTCCATGTAAATCGAGTATCTAGTCTAATCCCTAAAAAGAAATACAGACGTCTACTAAAGCACGAATCCTTACTGAGTAAACCACTGAACCTAATAGCTCATTTGGTTTGCACGGAGATTCACGAACGGCGATGACTTCAAAAAGATATATTCTTTATGATCTAGTTCCTTCTTGTCTTACTAACATGCTTCTCTTCCCTTCCTTACGTTTTACGCAGCCATAATCAACGCATCCTTGATACACAGCGTGTAACGTTGCAGACGTATCCGACATTTTATTTACAAGAAATAAATAAAGGTCGGCCGCTCGCTGCCATTGCGTTTACTTGGTGTTTTCAATTTCGATTTCGACGTACGTACGCAGAAACGCAACAAATGCGTAATAATTACATGTTTGGGTTAGTGAGCATTTAAAAAGTGCTGCATTTGATTTTCTGATACTTTCTTTTCTTATTTCTGCACTGTGTTTACAGAAACAAAATTTCTGACAGTACACACATAATGTACACAATTTCCTATAACAATACGGCTACATTTAAAAGTTTTCAAATCTGACAGCAAAATCATCGAATTACTTGATCATATCTTGTAAGAATTCAACTAAAGTGAAAGTTTTGGCCAATAACGCCAATAAGCAACTCAATACATTCATACTTTGCTACGACGTAGGTTGAATGTATTTACAATTGGCTCAACTGCAACATGCGCTGAGGTGCAGAGTGAAGTTGAAGAGAACTCCTTCACGATGATTTGTTCTTAGATGCGTCTTCACTTCCCAAGAGGCTCACTCAAGGCAAAGACCTTCAGCCTTCAACCCTCATCAGATGAAGGCATAAATGGAATTTTGTGCCCACCTATACCTATTATTGACACCCACGTAAAAATTTCAGTTTTCAATTTTCCTTAAGCAAATCGTCGGGTGGTTCATTCACAATGAGCGTTGTTCTTCTGATTCACATTTAAATTCACACAGCACGGCAAAGAAAGGCTTTACCATACACTCATGGGAAAGATTTAACATCCGAGAGTCACGTTAGAATTCGCTAATGTAACAGCAGAAGTGATGATCTCATATTGCGAAGGCCCATAAACCTTTACAAGAAGGACTTAAAACACGATAATATTATGAATATGTTTTCAAAGACCCCCTTTTAGATCCAGCTTTACTTGAAAACGTGTAGTGTTGTGATACGTAGTACATATAAGATGTAGTAGTAAACCATGGTCACTCACCACCCTCACCACGGCGTCTGTTAAAGTTCATTAACTACGAAGCATGTTCACAGAGAAGAGTTAGCCACATTATGGGCGTCATTTTTATGAGTGCTTTGACATTTACGAGATGATGAATGTTTCGACCAGGGGTTTGATACCCTCTCATTTAAATGCCGGTACGAACAGCCGCACCTGCTGAAACTCTTCGTTGGAGTCTGCATACGTAATTTAAACATTTTAAACCATGTTAGCAGTTTACTAACACGCACTTCTTTGCGGGGTGAAGATTACTAATAGACAGTCAACAGCGAAAGGTTGACAACAGCCAACGAGCGTTTTGTTTTGCGAAGTCAAATCTACCTTCAATGTCATTGGTATACCTCTCTCTATTGCGGGTGACAACGCATAATATTACACATACAAATACCGTGCATCTAATCTTAATCTCACCAAACGGTTTAGAGACATACTTTCTTGTAAAAAGCTTACAATGGCATTCGTGGTTGCAGTGATAGCCAACATAATATTCATATTACGCAGCAAAAAATTTAACTTATTAGGATCTTCACGCTACAACTCAGCTGTAAGGAGATCTACTACACGCACTACCTGCACATCACATTCACATCATCACAAGTCCAATGGTTGTCCTGATTTATCAAGATGAGCGTATAGCTTCTGTCCCTGAATGAAGTGACGATCCCGTTAGATGAACCCAACACCCAGATACACACATTTTGTAACGATTTAATCCTCATGCTAAACATTCAACAAACAGAGTGACCAATTTCTCCCCTTTTGATTTAGCAACACGATAAGGCATTTTTTAGAAAAGATACATCATCATCATGATCATCGTCGTCGATTCATATATCGCATTGTACAATGCATCCCCTCTGATTTCAGGACAACATGGCTTGATGAATTTTACAAACTCGAATTCGTGTGAGCACACCTCAAAAAGAGCGGCGTTTAGAAATCCGGTTTATTGACTGTATAGCTAAGTCTGAACCTGGTTGCTCATTGTTTGTTGCAGTATACACACTGAACTGACTGATTGTGACTTGAGTCGTTGTGGACAAGAAGATTCCTGTTCACACGAAAAATTTGCAGTACACACTCGCAAAGTATCATTTTACGCAAAAATTTCAGCCAGGCCACCATCTAGCATTCCTTCATTTCGCAGAGCATGTTTACGAGGGACTGAGAAGGTGGAGTGCGAACACACATACTTTGCATACAGGGCCTATTGGGTATTAAAATTTATTGGACAATTCTTGCTACGAAACAGGACAAGCAACAATAACTAACAAACACAAAATGCAACTGCATTCAACAGGCTTCATTTCCAAAAAGGTTCATTGTCATTTGTCATCATAAGCTTTATACAGGTACGTCGGTGTTGTGTGGTGTGGTATATGATCAGTGATGATGACGATTATTTTTGAAACATCTGAAAAACCAGTAGTAAGACGGTATAAAAAACGTCGTTCAGAGTGCGTTATACACAGACATACCACCACCATCGCTACCACCATAATTCCGGTCAAGAGTTTAAAAACCCAACAGCCACTCCAACTAACACTTCAAGATGTGGCAATGTTCTGTGAGCCTCAGAACTTGGCTCCCGTCCTTTCTGCAATTGCAATTCAACAACCCTACGAAATTCTTGTCTGAATGTCTTGGCTTTCCTGAAGGATATTACTGTTTTCCTCTGTCTATATGTACAATTTTAACCACAAGGAACATGGGACACTCGCTTCGCTAACAGTTCACGGTAATAATGGAGGAAGTGAGTGAGTGAGGAAGACGAGTTCACCAGTCAAAGATGCGAAAAGAGGAAAAGTTATGTGCCCTGTGCGACAAATCAAGTACACATTGGCTCAAACTGTCTGTTACGTGGGCTTTCGAAAAGAGTGCTCACACACACATACACAACTTGTGTGACGGAGCCGTGAGCGGCGGGGAGGAATGTACTACATAAAATGTCAGTATCCCCAAATGTGTTTAGCAAAAAGTCACTGCAGCAGATGAGCAAGATTCAAGTATACATATTACATTGCCAAAAAACAGGCAGATTGCTATGTACTCGTATGGGAATGCTTGTTGGGTGACTCAAAGGAAAAGAGTTTTGAAAAAGGAAAATGCTCCAAAATCACTGGCGATGTAAATACTCATACATTACGGAACCCTTTGCTCGTGAAACAACTGCGAGACAGGCCGATTCAGCCGAGCGTTTTAAAATAAAAATATCCTAAGCCAACGTTACTTGTAGTCTTGTACAACTTGCAGTACTTGTGCAAATTGATGGAAAGCTAACTTGCCGGCATTGTGATATGATTACCTAGTTTTTCTCTCTCTTTATATTTGGTGGCACGCAAAGATGCATTGCTTGGACGAAATGGCATTTTAAACACAAGAAAAATCAATTCAAGTCGAACGAAATGGGCAAATGGGTAATTTCAGTTACGACATTCATCATCATAATTGACAGACGAGTATGGTATTCTGTACCAAGATCCTAGCTGCATTGTGCCAATTTAAGACTTAGGTAGCATTCATTACATTAAGTAGGTAAAACACATATTCTGAATTCATTACAGTGTATCATGCAGTTAGAATTTTGTATCTCAGAAAAATGCATGTAAACATGTACATATGTATTGATTGGACCGCAGAGTTCTTGAAAAATGTCATTGAGTTCGCAAATCACAGACGCAATTCTCAGTCACAATGCTATATAATCTGAAGCTTGTAATTACAGTAAAAGATTCAAGGTGTTAGCTGAAATCTTAAAATCTATGCAATCCAAATAGTAAGAGGCATGAACCTGTCATTCAATTTCACCAACAAGCAACGCGTTACGACCTTTAACTACATGAAAATCAAGGTACGACAGCCCTTTCATCTTGCGACGACACTATAAACACTATGAAAGTGTACAACTATCTGTTGCTGATCTGCGGTCGTGTGCATGCTCAAACCAGGTCTGAACACAATTTTTGCGAAGAAGTAGTTACAGTGTTGCAAATTCATGCGCACCGTTTCTTGCGCATTTATGCAAAATCACGGCAAAAAAAAGACATTCAATCAAGACAGCAGAACAATATTAATGCAAAGTGATTATTAGTGCAACTTTTATGTAGTCTGGTTTTATAAAGTGTAAGAAAAGGAGTATGGCTACGTCGTCGTGTATGAAGGCGTATGAAACAGACGAAGGCGACGGTGACACATAATAGCCACGGAATAGCAAATGTAAATCACAAAAAAAACAATGATTCATTTATTCAACTCGAGAAAAAATGACAAGAGCTATATTACCTTTTCCTTGGCCCTTCCCACGGACCTTTGGAAGGTTTTCCCTATTTTGGAATCCACCATGGTTGACATTCCTTTGGTTTCGCTCTCCGTGGTCGACGTTTTGACGGCTTTTATAGAAACAGACGCCTTTCCGCACAAAAATTGACTGCTCGTGAAGCAGACTTCAAAAATAATCTTATCTAATACAACACTCGCTCGCACAAACCTAATAGTAGAATCACACTTTTCTTTTCAACAGAACAGAATTAGCACACTCCCTGGATGGAATTGATTAAAAATTTGTACAATAAAACTCGTCGGCTTCGTATGGAAAAATGTGTGTCTCGATAATGACACACAGCTACGTAGGTTTACTATATACACGTATAAAAGTAAAAAATTGGATTGTAATCCGTAATTTCTCAGAAAGGAGCACACTGTTTTCTTACAAAATCACTATAAACCTCTGAAAAATTGGATTTGCTACTAAATCATGAAAATTTGAATGATACTCGTCGTCTTGTGAAAAGTCGTCAGCAAATTGAAGCACGCACTGAATCTCTTGCAAAAGGGGAATGTTCCACCGGGTAATGACGCGGCGTGGTGTTTCTCCTTCTCGCTCTTCCTCTGCACACTATTGAGCTATAAATATTTATTGAATAGAAATAGAGTTGTAAGGAGGATATAAAAGATCACCCAACTTTTGTGAAACAAAAGAGTTTCAAAGCTTTTCAATGTAGATGAGGAGGAGAATGTCTCTTTTTTCATGCATGCGCGTTGGAGTTTGTTTTACATCGGAGCGTAGAGGGTATTATATTGTGCTATGTACTTACTTCCACAAAAACTACAAAGGCATTGTCGCTCTCTGAAGTTCTTGTACGTAGTAATTGTAAAAGCGTGATTAAGCGTCAAAGTAGCAATGCTTAACCCCGTTGTACACACAGCCATACACGACGAGCACAGCTGAATGAGAAAAACAGATCACATTCGAAGGGAAGGTAACGACTGACTGACTCAAATCACCTTCTACTGCCAAAATATTTTTTCACTCGTTTTTTTGATGGTGTTGTGCCTACTCCCTTTACACTTTAGTTTCAGGCAAACCGTGTGTTCTTACCGTGCGGGTATAGGCAACAAACAAGCTTTATGTGCTATACTATGAGTGAGATGCATATAAAACGTACGTATTTCGACGTGTGTACTCGTTATGTGTATATGTGTGATCTGTTGCTGAATAAATGTTGTTCCCTCATCACATCATCATCAGCATCATCACTGGCTTCTTACTAAAAGTCACATTCCCATATTTGCATTGTTGACTGTAGGCCGACTTTAGAATAACATTCTCCCAAAGCCTTGCATATTCTTCCTCTCTCTCTCTCTTTGCAAAGTAGATTTCATATAAATATTATTACGCTGCAAACACGGTTAAAATGCTCAGATTTACGGCACAATGCTATGCATTTTGTAAGAAAGTGTGCCTGCATTGTAGTTTAAAAGTCTGAGCGTGAACGTATGTAAATGGATTGGGAGAGTATAAGGTTTACCTCAGCATGTGGGTAAGCATAAGCAAGAAACAAGGAGTTGATTACAAATCACAGCGAGCTTGAAGAAAGCGAAAAGCAGCCCATGCTCAACGTTATACGGAACTGAAGGATTTTTTCTTCAGCAGCGAAGAAAAACTTATGTACTTGCTTGTTGTTGTAGTTGTGTACTACTTCACGACGACGACTCACTATCGCTTCTTCATTTTCTCGCTTTTACTACTTGCGAATGAGTGAATCCTCACTTATTCACACATTATGATGATGATGAATATAAATGCGTGAGGTGCAGTCAAGAGGCAGTGAAAAAGTCTCAGAGATTCTAATTTTTTTATCGTTTGAGTCGCTTCATACGCGTAGGTACGTTCACGATACTTACGGAGTACTGCGTATTATGTAGCTCTGTATGGCTGTGCCAGCTACCTATGCAATATGCATATTATAAAAATTCTTCATAAATCCAAAGATCTGCTGCATATGTATGTCTACGTATTACTTTAAATATTTTGTATTTCCAAGAGAATTTGAGTGAATTGAGTCGCGATTCTATCTCTCCACTACAATTTTTACGAACAACACCGTTTCGTCACTGTTATGAATACGGGAGTATTTAGATAGAACAGGTTCAAATAATTGATTTTTCAAATAAGCGCTAGCAGCACATGATCGCTGCCCACCGATGAATGAACATTATAATCTCAATACCGCACGACTTTAACCAAGTTCCACGGTTAAACTCAAAACCGCACGCAGACCTGCTTCTACCGTGTGGGTATGGTTTGCGTTTGTAATTAGCAGAGAGGTTTACCTCAAGAAATTATGAGCTTCTGGTCAGTTGGACTGTGAGGGAGCTAATGCGAATGAATGTTTTGTTGCTGCGTGGTGGACAGTTGTTTCTGGGAAAAAATTGAAGAAAATGAAAATGTCAGTGATTACATAAATGGAGAAACGAATACAGCTTCTTTTTCCAACGACGAAATACCCAATTTGATTACATGTCAATGAGTCGTGCACACACTTATCGCCTAATTATGTGTTAGCAAGGTTTTTAAACAATTATGGCGACTGGATGGTTCGTAACAGCGTCATATCTGAAACCCCATTGCCTACAATATGCGATGAAATTTTAAACTTCTATGACAGGTGTTTCTCTACAAAGTTGTCAGAGTGGCTGGCAGTTCGGTCTAGGTCAGCATTATAAATTCGTAAAAGTTACAAAAATGGTCCAAAGTTAATTTGGGCATCTGAAATCAACCTCTAAGCATTTGGTTATCGTCGTGGGTCGTTCAACGCGTTGAATTTGCTGAAAATCATGTTGCTTTGTTTGCCTATACATGCGTCTTGGTTGGCCGGCTTGGCGGTTGTGGACGCACCCCAGTGGGTGTTTCAAGAACTTTTTCGCACTGAAGGACTCCTTATGTCTTTGTGCATCTATGTACGATTTTGTTCAGAATTGGAATTGACATTGACACTAACGCTGACAAAGACCAAAGAAGCTAAAAAATCAAATTTTAATTTTAAAAAACAGAGACGGTCGAAAAGATATCTTGGCTTTTATTGTGGAATAAAGTGGAAGTGTTACTGGAAAGTCTGCTGATGTGAAAGCCGATTCAGTCCACCAAACCCCTCGAATTTTTTCCCAGTCGGTTTTCCATATTCACGGTTAGTACCATAGCCTACTTGATATTACTTGATATAATATCAAGTAGGCTATGTTAGTACGGTAGCCTAAGAGGTGCTATTTCCCAACACCGTAAGCCCTGTCACCTGTCAGTGGGTCAAGAGTCAGAGCCTGCAACGACGTAGGCAAGTAAGTGCCTCACGTTCGATGATGACACTATGCGAAGTATTAGGGACCAGTATTGTTGGTAATAATTATGACAAAATTTACCAGGTTTATAAAGATAAAGGCTTGAAACTTCATTGGCATGAACGTTCCTCCAACAAAGCTCCAGACAGCAAGACTTAACTTTTAAAATATTTTGAAATCTGAGCTAATTACGGAGCTATAACTGTATTTTCAAATTGTAGGGTCGTATTATGGCACTAAAGCACTAAATAATTCGTATTTGCTTATTCGGTGTCTTAGAAAATTGACATTCAGGCCCAAATTGCGGCGCTATCAACCCCCCCAAAAAAATTATCAAGTTCGTTCCATTGCGCTTTGCATAATATTGCGGTGCATTAGCAGGCATACGGGGATGCGGATGAAAGGATGGCATATCGCCGTCCCCTGAATTGCCCTTGTTTTAGCCTGTATCCTAATCTACTACACGTAAATTTTCCCCTCCAATTTATTATCCAAATTTATCGCCTCCACTAATTATCTCATCCTCATCCTACTACAAGGCAGCTAGTAGAAAAACACTGACCGGATATATGTATACAGGTAATATCATGGACTAATGGGGCAATGCAATAACACCGCCAATACTACTAGTAGTCCTAGCATTTGTTTACATTGTATTGTTTAGTCTATGAGGTAATATTAAATCGTTTTCTTTATCATTACTAACGATATAGATCATAGTTCTGGGAGACAAGTTCGCTCTCTAGATTTTTGATTACATAATAGTCTCCGCTCTCCCGTGTCGAAATTTCTCTCCGAGCGAGCCTCGCTCGATCTGAAAGATAAGATTGTGCACACGGGGTGCCGGTCATGCCGCTGCAGCTGTGTTTACATGGAATGTCACATCTTCATGTGGTTGTTGCGACTTCGAAGTTAATTTTGGATAGGATTGTTGAACCATAATAATATGGCTTTCACTGCACAAGTTCCGGGATCCATATGGTGTGCAAAGTGCGACTTAACTGAATCGCCTCGAAATGGAACAGTGTGGCAAAGATCGTGTTACTCGTATTTTGAGAAGATATCAGCTCTTACGAATCCGGTTTGCTTTCAGAGTGACGTGGTGTTCCCGAATGCTTTGACAAGAGAAACTTTCCAATTGAGTCAAGGCAGTGTTGCTGGGGCACAGGCTTCCAGCGACGGGTGTAAAGGTCATCAAATATGGAAGGAATTTCTTCTGGAATCGCGAACCCCGGTGGCAGTTCCACTTCTCATGTATCCGACGGACACTCGAGGAAGACAACTTTATGAGGTGGACATGTGTGCCTTACCTGTCTTGAACTGGGAAGCTTATATTCATGACGTCCACCTGTCTTGCACAAAAAAGACCGTGAACAATACCAACACCAAGTTGTAAGTACCGACCAAGATATGCCAAGTCCGACCTAATTGATTGGTGGTGTTGTTGATAGAGGACTTAAATTTAGTTTGACCGTATCGTTTACTTTTTAGAGTAACGGAGGGCGAGGAAGAAGAGGAAGTGATCTCGGAAGACGTTGGTCAGGATGACAGGAGCAGTAGCTGTATAGATAATCAGAGAAATGTCCAACTTAAAGACGTCAAAACAAAAGTCCTTTCAGCAACACGTTTGTCGAAATTAAAGAGTGCCAAGCAGATATTAATTGAGTTGGGACGAACCGAAGGCACGGGCGGAGCAGGACCGTCAGTGCTAACTAAACATAGACTGCCAGAGGAGGACCTCGCTGAACAGTCACAAAACAAGACAACGACGATGGACCAACAAAATATCATTAAGCGTTTGCATGGGCGGGACAAGATTTCGTTGTTTTCACTACGAAAATTTAAGAATCAACCCGAGTTGAAAGTGGAAGGAACATGGAATCACTACTTTGGAGGTCAAAATGGAGCTTGCTGTTTTGTGAAGCATGGGTTGTCCAGGGGTAACCAACCCATGCTGTTTGTTGGAAAAGGATCTCATTTAAGTAAGTCGTAAAACGTGACAACAAGGGACCGTAAACAAAGAAGCTTCATTAAAAAGCTTTTTTCGGAACTCCCTGACCTCCCCCTCTCCTATGTCACGCTCACTTAACATGACATAATATGGAGGGATTTACTTTCTTTCATTTAACGCTCGGGTTAGACGCCCCTCTCGTTTGAGAAGTTTCTTTGTTTATGGCTCCTAACATAGATTTTTTATACCTTTTTAAAAATTATTTAAAGGTTGGAAAGCGACAATTTTCAAGCTGATTCTATCGTTTCAGGAGCACTTAAACTTGGAAAATCGACCGCCTCATCTATTCTTTCATATAAAGTTGATTCGGTTTGGGAATCCAGTCACAATGATTCATTGGCATCTGAGGATAACAGTATTAAGAACTTTAAGAAGGATCTGCTTGCTTCACAAATATTTCAGATTCAGTCGAATCAAAGATGCGACGTAGTTAGTATTCGTCGAGGAAAAAGTGTTGACATTTACAGTGCGGAAGACGAAGTTCCATACCTGCTGGAGACACTCCCGAATGTACTATATGGTACGAAGACTTGTTATCCTCACCTGTATAAGAAAAAGGTCAAGCTCGACTATCTCGAAGATCCCTTTCTACTTGGGCTGGACTTTAATCCTTCTCATTGTTCTGAGATATGTACAATCGATGAAAATTGGGTGGTCCGATTTTGCGATTTCACCAAAGGGTAAATTAAAGCAATATTTCGGTTTGGTTGGTGTTGTAGGAATTGTAGGATCATGTACTTTCTGATGTACACTTTTTTGCAGAATAACTGATAGCCTGTTTTGTGTTCCACGAGACACGAAGCACATCTCTCCTCCCGGATACCCATCATTTAAACTTAATGAAGCGGCAGGCATTAGTTACGCCCACTTTGGAAAGATGTTTTACGCATGGGCAAACTCAATCGTTTATCTGGGAGATAGACGAGAAATGACGACTTCTAGGAGTAATTTGTCGCTGCACTTTGACCTTCGAAATCATTTGCATTTGCGTGCAATCAGCGAACAGAACTATTTTAACGACAAACAGACGCATCTGAATGAATATATCAGTTGTCTGCGACGAAGTGAACAAGATCAGTATTATTACGTCGGAACAACTTCAAATATCTACCTCATGGACTTGCGTGTGCCATTTCAACCCGTCATTAAGATGAGTCACGGTCTTCAATCTCCTCTCACTTATATGAACACTCACCATGTAAAAATGTTTTTCCTAGTATTCCAGTAGATTAAAATAAGATCAAGAGATCAATGACAATCGACCGACGATAATTTCTGATATGTTTGAAATTTTAGGATGGCAATTTTGAGGTTATAGTTGGAGGAAGTCAACGGCTACCTGAAACAGTCTGCGTTGTGACTGACATGGCCCACATTAACTGTATTGACAGATTTGGATGCGCCGCTAAGAATCCCACACTAACCTGCTATCCCCGTCATTTATCAAATTCAATGGAGTATTTCGAGGTAGCATCAAGAAATGGTTATGAGTTTCCAATGCCGAGAGATCACGATGTAATTAGAGATCATCACTACGCTTGGTCTACGGGGCTGGCAGTGTGTCCTGTTGGTTTGGCTGAAAATGCGAATCTTCCTGGCGCCATTCTGGTAGTAACGTCCAACAACTTTGGAGATATATTTATTCAGGTATGTGATTGATATTTAATATTTTGGTATGTTTCAAAAAGACGTGACAAATGATGAGTAATGAGTGGATATTTTGGCCTTCGTAATTTTAGGAATGGGGCCAGAAGCCATTGCCGGTTCATAAAACTACTGGGTTTAATGATATTAAACTTCGAGAATTTGTGAGCCGTTGGAGGGATGAAATGATTTCGGTTTTATCGAAACGTGGGAGAAATCCAAGAATGTCGAAGAACCCGTTAAAGTCCGTAAACTGTACCGTGCTGGTTGATCCTGCGGCCGAAGAAATCGGCAAATTGGGTCGAATTCGGAATGCCCCGTTTGATTGTTATACGCCCGATGAGTTTCAGTATGAACGAAGTACCGGAGGCACTCCTTTTGATAAATTAATCTGTCAACTTCGCAAATTTAAAAATGAAAGGGCGACTAAGATTTTAGATGTATGGAGCAATGCTGTTGAAAGTCGGCAGAATGAAGATCTCGAAATAGAGGAGGAGGCAGCAATCAAACAAGAGCCTCCTGATCCTACTAGTCCATCTCAAACCTCTTTTGGTACCATAGACGTTGATGAAAATGAATGGGCTCGGCAACAAGATAGAACTGAAGCTGAAAGTCAAGAGGAAGCACAAACAAACGAGAGGAATCGGCCAAAATCCTTACACACTGTGGAGCATTCATTTTTGGGAACAGAGTACCAATTCACTACGGGGATTTTCCCAGAGGAAACTCATACGGAATCCGAAGCATTTCCTTTCTTCGCGACAAGTCAAGACAGTTACTACGAAAACAGTCAACCATCTCAAGGTCAGATTGAGTCTTCTTCGTTTCCATTGAAGAAGAAGGCAGCTAATAAGAGATCAGGTTTTCTCTGATAGATTTGTTTATTACAACACAACTCAGTGGAGGTAGAGAAATTATGTTGATACCATATGTGCGTTAAAATTTATGTAGGTAAATACACAAAACCACGTTGCAAATCAACAAAATTATGGTCTAACGAGCTAAATATTAACTGACCAGAGGTTGTATTTTAAAATAACGCCAGTTATTATATGACAAAGCGGTTTTTTATGAAATATTGATGTGATCCAGTTTTTAACAATGACATTAATAATACTGTGATACAGAAGTGATATTAATCAACTCAAGTAATTTGACAATCAGTACTTGTTTATACATTTCTTACTTTCTAACCACACAGTTTGTCCATTGTTGGCTATATTGCTCCTACAAAAACGCACAGCAAAGAATAAGAAATAGTATGGAAACTGGGAAGATGAAAAATACGGCTAACCTTGGACGGCAGCTGGATATAAGAACCATTTGTGAAAGAGAATCTTCATCAGATACTCCATCCTGCAACGGCACCTCCAGCAGTACCTTTTCTGAAGAGAGGAAATTCAATGGAAGCGAACACTGTGTTGTATTAATGCATGAATGCGTGTAGTTAGGAAAACTGTACACCACTTTCTCAATGTTAAACCTGGCAAAAATATCGTTAGACACAATATCGTTGTCCGAATAGAAAATGTAGTAGTAGTAGCCCGTGGATGTGATCTCGTGGACGGTGCGCATTCGCAATGCATACTTCATCATTGCATCTTGACTCTGACAGCGGAGGGATGAAGAGAACGTTTGCGTAAACAAAGTATCTCCTCCGTAGCAACTCCACAGGTTTTTTGCAAATGACATTGATCCGGAAGACCTAATGTCCTCTTCGTCAATCTCGTCCCCTTCATGATGAACTTCCATGTCCTCAGGTTCAACTCCAACTGGGTTTGGTGGCATGTCCTCAAGATTATCAGTTTCCTCGTCCTGGTGATACTGATTTTGGAGTCTCGTTTCTTCCGCACGCTTTCTTCTGTGAGTTCTCTTATCAACAGAGTTGTTATGCCCGCTTGTTCGTGGATCCGTACCAGCAGTACTACGAGTGACATTGCTGCTGCCACGATTTCGACTGCGACTTACTTTCATGCTTTCATGAGCCGTCTGAACTCCTTTTTGATGCTTATCTCTAAATCGTCCAGCGGCTTTGCTCACCACCTTGAACTTGGTTTTTTTCGATTTAGTTCGTGACGGAAATGACTGATTCATAGCTTCCTCTCCTACACCATGACTGCCATGTTTGATGACCCCATCCTTTGCTAAGCCTGCCATGTCAGCGTCTTCGAAGTCATCGTATTCGTAATGTTCGTGCTCGACATCTTGTTCGCCCTTTCGGAACGTGACCGTGATTTCTCCATCCTGTGCCGACTTGTCGTCTTCCCATGGCTCAACTTGATCAGGATTTGGAGACGGGTCGAGCAGAGCACAGTGCTTGAGGTTCTTATTTCCTTTAACGACCATTAGCCGTGCACCGTCAAACCTGATTACAAAGGCATGTCATTTTCAAATACTCGTGATTACTGTCAGCTCCAACAAGCGAGCGAGCACAATACTATGGTATGATATTAATACAATGGTAGAGGACCATGATTGAATTCTTTTTGCATCCTCTCCATGACTGTATAAATAACGTATAACACATTAGTTTACCTGGAACACACCGACAGGATAACTTTGGATCCTTGCAAAAGGAAAAAGCCCCAATATTCCAAACTGTCGTCCGCAAGCTGCATGTGCTTATCCATCTCGAAGAGTTGCATATCCTCAGATATTTGAGGCTGCTCATCTAGCAGATACGCGTGAAATGTGGCATTCATCCATAAATCTTGCCTTTCACACCAGAATGTTGATATGGGCCGATCGACAGTGACTAGGTCCGACTCTCCCAAAGTGTACAGAACATCAGCGAATATCTGGTAGCGGATGTATAAAGGGGCAATGAGAAGAAGACATGGCAGGATAATTGTCAACAAGCAAAACACAGCAACTCGAATAGGTCCGGCAAACCTTGTTGGCGTTCCTGCATCAGAAAAACTTCCTTATATAATATTTACACATGCAAACGGTTAACCATGTCAAATAGGTAATTGATGCGATTCGGCTTGCAAGCACAATGAAAGTATGCTGACATCATCGTTCCACAAATTAAATGCATCAAAGTGAGCCAAAGAAGAGCGCTTCGCTTTAATCGAGCCGTGTAATATTCCAGAAAGATATTACATAAAATTTGTTAGTAATGCTATAAAATGTGAATCGAACACTAACCACCCATTTGCTTCCGGGGACAAGAGCGCCTTCCACTCTAACATAAAACCCTATCAGATATACTGCGGTGTTAGATTGGACTGTTTGTAGATTAACAACAATGGATTCGTCTAAATCTAATCCACGACCGATGCCTGACTACGTTGGATCTGGAATCTGCATGCTTTCTGTAATGTAACCTTTTGGTGTAAAAAGCAATTTGTGAACTTATATGCCATCCATTTCACTCTTTGTTCCTATTCACATATGAATAGTATAACCGAGTAGCAATGAGAAATGTAATTAATAATTGTTATCTTTTTAAAGATTGTGGAATTATGAATTCTTATCACGCTCAAAGTACACGACAACAGTTGAAAGCACAAATTTTAAACTGCTCACTGTTGCAAGATACTTGAACTTTTTAGGAAGTATACATGTCAATTTTATGACGACTACTACTAATCACATTCGCATTGCCGAGAGTACAAAGAAAGATTTTCAACATATAAAATGAGACCAATCAAATAATTCAACAGTTCAGCACACCCAATTAAAAAAAAACTTTCCACATGAAAAGAGTACCTGCCAAACTGGATTCTTAAATAATGCTGATACAATCTTACAATGATTGACCGGACTGCGAGAATTAGACAAATACTAAATCGAGTCAAATTTTGTATTTTCACTTACCTCCTAATTCACTGATGGACTGATACCGGTAATATGCCGTTACAGATCGGTTTTCGGATAACCCCATAATAATGGTAAACCCCAAAATCAAAATTTTAGACCATTGAAAAGTAAACTCGTGCGAACAGGAATCCACGCAAAAGTTAAATACAAAACTGCTTTCGCACCATCACAAATTGGCAGCGCTGTGTCTGAAATTGAAAGTTTCGAAGAGCAATACGGTTTGCGTTCTTCGGATTACATGCTTGCCACTGAGACAAGCACGTTCGTCCTTTAATGAATTCAGATCAGGCGATGATTTTTCTTCGGCATGAGTGAACTAATGAATTGAACTGTGGCTGTTGCTTGAGCATATTAAACAGTCATGACCCAAAATGGAACACACTGTTATACTAATCACTAATGTGTAACCTGTAAAACGTCACAATTACCAAAACCAAAATGCCTAGTGATATGATTACGGCTTTCTTGTAAACTCGCTGGATCAGACCGTCCCAGAATAAGCAAAACTAGATTGTTTAATGTGGACTAACACGGAATTGATACATAAGAAAAACATACATACTTCATCATAAAGAAATTGATGCTATACATACATAAACCAAATCCTTATCGTTTTCAAGTCATTATGTCATACCTAAAGATTTGTTTACTTATGTATTAATACACAGAACGATCATATTGCATTTTAACATTACATATAATATGTATAAATCTACTCTAGTATCATTACTTGTTCGAATCGTGTTTTCTGCAGCACACTAGTTTTTGCCTTCTTTCTTTTCTTTTTCTTCCGTCGATTCCGAGGTTGTAGAGTCAGTTGAACCTCCACCAGAGCCCTCTCGTTCAGATGCCATCTGTAATTTTTAAAAAAATGAATTATGTTTCTTTTAAGTAGCCGAGATTGACAACCTACTACGAAATGTTTCCATTTTTACCTTCTTGTATGCCAACTCGAAAACTTTCAAAGATGCCTGTTGCAGCTCATTTGTTGCATTCTTCAATTCGTCCGGAGATATTTCATCTTTCTTCGCAATGGCTTCCCTCGTTTTTGTAATCAAATCTCTAATCTTAGTTACTTCTTCCGAAGGCAACTGGTTTTCATACTCTGCAATCTTGCTTTCAATATCATGGACAACTCCTTCTGCTTGATTACATGCTTCTACTCGCTCCTTCTTTTCTTTATCTTGAGAGGCATATTGTTCCGCATTCTTAACCATGTTTTCTATTTCATCTTTGCTTAGCCCACCAGAAGATTGAATAACAACTGAAAAGAAAAATATCACAAACGTTGATCTCTCGTATCCATACACATACATCTACTTGAAGTTTAGACATGAAAATGTTATCCTATAGTATTAGAAAATTAATCTTACTTTGTTGTTCCTTGCCAGTTCCCTTATCTCTAGCACTGACATGTACTATTCCATTAGCATCGATATCAAACGTTACTTCAACTTGGGGAACTCCACGAGGAGCTGGAGGAATGCCAATGAGAGAAAACTGTCCCAAGAGCTTATTATCCAATGCCATTTCACGCTCCCCTTGGAAAACTTTAATTTCCACTTGTGTTTGACCATCAGCCGCAGTTGAGAAGACCTGTAGCACACACCAAAACAACAAAATGAATAGAAATTAAGAACAGATAAAAAATTAGTAGAATATGATACGAACACTTTAGGAACACTCTTAATTTAACATTTTGAATGACACAAGAGCAAAGCATCAATAATGAATATATGGAATTAAATTGAAATTGTACGACAAACCTTTAGATTCATATGCTTTGGACCAGAGGAGTCCATTGTAATGTAAGGTAAGTTTATGTCTGTCTGTAACGAAGAACTGAGCTCAATTTTCGCTTTCTCTGCTGCCTCTTTTAACCGTTGCATGGCCATGGGATCCTTTCGCAAATCGGCTCCTTGCTGTTAATAAAATGTAAAATCACACATTTATTTTTTAATATTACTTGTAATCTTGCAAACCACTACATTGAATCACGGTTTAAAAACTTGCCTCCCGTTGAAATTCTTGCGCAAGGAAATTTACTAGTAGATTATCAAAGTCTTCACCGCCGAGTAAGGTGTCCCCGTTTGTAGATTTCACTTCGAATACTCCCTTTTGAATTTCTAGAATGGAAATGTCGAAAGTGCCTCCTCCCAAATCATAAACAGCAATTCTATTAATAAACACAAGAGATAATAACGTCGTACAACCACAGAAGTTTGAAACATACAAGATTCATAATGCACAATCCAAATACCAGGAATGACTCACATTTTATCTTCGGTTTTGTCCATGCCATAAGCCAGTGCTGCTGCCGTTGGTTCATTAATTACTCGCAAAACATTTAACCCTGAGATCTGTCCAGCATCCTTTGTAGCCTAAAAATTTTCCGTGAGTAAGGTATAATATGATTACTCCTTAATTGGTGGTAGCCCAAAACCTAGATAAAATTACTTTTTACTCACTTGTCTCTGTGAATCATTGAAGTATGCCGGCACTGTAATTACGGCATTTTTTGCGGAACTACCCAAATAAGATTCAGCGGTTTCCTTCATTTTCGTTAAAACAAATGCCCCTATTTGACTAGGAGAATAAACTTTTCCATCACTTCCTTGTACCCAAGCATCTCCGTTAGAGGCTTTCACAATCTTGTACGATAGCGTTTTCCTTTGAGCACAAATCAACAAATCAGTTTTTGGATGTGGAGATTAATAAATATACAAACTGACACATGGATGAAGATAATATTTTTAGCTTACATATCCTTCTTGATGTCAGGGTCATCGAATCTTCGTCCAATTAAACGTTTCGTAGCATAAAATGTATTAGCGGCATTAGTGACCGCTTGTCTCTTTGCGGGCATTCCAACCAGTCTTTCAGCGTCTTATTGTGCATAAACTTTGCATTAGATTCTCGGCCAAAAAGTTTGATAGACAATCATCAAACCAATATTTATAAATTGTTATCTATTACCTTTGGAAAAAGCGACTACTGACGGCGTTGTCCTTGCTCCTTCCGCATTCTCAATGACTTTCGCCTGTTTTCCTTCCATAACAGCAACACAAGAATTTGTTGTCCCTAAATCTATACCGATGACAGCTCCTCGAACCTGATCGGATCTGCATTACCAAAAACCAACCAAAGGTAAATTTATTGCTACACAGATGTCATTCGATTGATTAGTGTAGTCGGCAGCCATGCACAAAGACTATGTGCTCTAAGTGCTCTAATTTATCGATCAAGAGGTTGCACTTACTTATGCCTCACAATTTTCCCATCTCTGAACGCGTTCACAACCCGTCCGTTTAACTGCAATTCCAAAAATAACGTTAGAACAGGCAGCGGAAATTTGAAAACATTGCCCTTCCGTGTAGTTCCGTAAGTTTGCTAAATGATAAGAATGCATTCGTGCATTACCTGGTTGCTTGCCCAGACATGAGCATTCCTGGAAGGTGATGAAATACCGGTGGCAATGCTTTGCCTCTCAAGAATTGCTCTTGAGACTCCACTTAAAGCAGGACGCATTTTGAGGGTTCCTAGAAAAATAAATCGTTTGAAATGCTTTTACTGAAGCGCAGTGCACTGGCTACACATCTTTACTCGCCGACTTTCGATGAAACCTCCAACGATAAGGCAGATACATGGCGGCTGAATTTCATTCAGTGCAAATCTACATTTATATATTCTGGTAGATGTATGCTTGTCCAGACATTTGGACATGTATGTAAACTACATAATATAATCTTTTCTATGATACGGTTAAAATATTAGATCCGAGGCTGGCAACCGAAAGACTACTGTCACGTATAAATCCTAACTGCGCACAGCCGGGAACAAACATTTCCTACCGCAAACTGTGACATTATAACAGCTGAGCCTCGTAATCTAATAAACTTAACAACTAGTTCATGACAAACATGAACTTTAGCCGAAAATTTCTATTAAATTCATAAATCAGCAACTTAATGAATTGTTGTGTGGTGCCGCACTTCAATGGTGGTAGCTCAACACTTCCGGTGGGAAGAGGGAACCCTACGACCTCCTACCTTCCACCAATCAATATTCAATTTGGAATCAAAAATTAGTCAGTATCCTTACCCAGAAACGAATTGATTGAATAGCAGACAAACAACTTTCAGAACTTTAGTACAACCGTGTGTTCAACGTACAAAGAAATTCTGTTGGCTGGGTTGATTGTGAATTCTAGTGAAATGGCAATCTTAAAATTTTCAAAAACGTCAACTGGAGAAGAGACTAGTAAAGCACGATTTACGCACGCGAGTCACGTTGTTACAACAATAATGCAATGATGAGCTCCTCTGCAAACGAGAGAAAAAGGGAAGGAGAGTCCCACACACAGAGCCGTGTAAATGCAGAAAAGAAATGTGAAACGAAATGATGTAATCCTTGAGCGAGAACAACGTGATTTTCCAGAATCCCCTTCCATGAATACATAAACAGGATTGGAGACGAAACGCACGCCGTGTGGTCGGCTTCACTCGCTTGCCATTCATTCCACATTGCATAATGATGTAATACAGTGCAGCATGTACGTACAATGCTAATACATTTTTGAGCTTTTGGGGCATTGTGAGACGACTGTATTTAGTATTATATATCAGACGAAGAATGAGTTCGTCGTTGCAGATAGATAAGCAAAGTTTTAGGTGAAAGTTTACCACTCAACAAATCTTTTTATTTCCGTTTCTTGAAGTCTAAACTAATCCGAGGAGTGTGAAACTTTAAAATAACGCAGACAGTCGAGCATGGAAATTTTTCATGGATAAACTTTTGATGTTTTCGCTGTACAACTAACTACAAATTATAATAATATTATATTATAGCTCTGCTTTCTACTCACTGTAGTAAAATCTTTACGTACAAAAATGTTGTGTATGTGTGTAAATAGAAATTGTGGAATCCCGAAAACCGACTGCATTATATAAGTGATATAAAAACTACCTCTCTAAGCAAATCTCTGCGTCAACTCGTCAACTGAAGAAATAAAATGATATACGCTGCATGCAGGAGCGCACAGACGTATTTTTTTTTGCTAAAAAGCGACAAGCTTTTTGAAACGTTCTCTTACACATACACTGTGTATGATACACACATAATGTTGTCACGTTTTTCAAAATCACAAGTCTACTAAAAGTCAAACTGTTTTCAAAACTCATCAAATTCTCCCGGAGATGGGCCGGAGGATTGAGCAAGTGGAGAATTGGTCAGCATTGATACGATCATACTGAAAGAAAGCACGATGAAATGCAATTATTTAATTACTCTTATAATCTGGAGGTATTTTACACTTACAACATATTCTTACGATTAGTGGCTGAGTTTTATGGAGTAGGTCGGCTTATTTACCTGTACAGATAGACGAAAAAGGCAACGAGAAAAAATGCGATTTTGATAAGAACATCCCGCATGTGCGTTTTCAGTTGTCCCCTGTTGTAGATCTCCGTGGGGTCGTATACCCCTAGATTTCCGGAAGGGACCTTGACAAGTCTGCAAAGAGAAAATTATTTGTTTAATTCATCGTATTCGTGGTAAATTAGGAAAATTTATAGTATTTGCAAGTTCACTAACTCATAGGTGTGCCACACAGTTATTGGAAGATTGAAGAAGAAGAGCCATAGATAGCCATGCATAAGGAAGAAAACGTTGACAAACCCTTGGCCACAGAGTATTGGAGCGGTCCACTAAGAACAGACAATGAAGTTATTATCCAATAGTGAGTTAGGAGGTTAACAGCAATTAACTCACAGCGACGAGCTTACCATATTCAATCTGTCGCAGCATTGCTGGGCATTGATGTAATCGCATTCTAGATCGGAAAGTGTGATAATCTGCAATAAAACCATTTTAAAATATATAATCTTTTTTCTCTTCACACTCAAGCCAAGTACATGCATAGGTATCTCACATAACACCGCAAGAAGTATGTACTGTGTTAAAAGTTTATACTCACATAATACACATAAATGAAGGCGAGCAAACCGGTGATGATCATGGCGAAGATAAAAAGAAACGTCTCTGACAAAATCATACTGAATTCAGCAGTTTACAGTTACACTGTGAGTTTGGGTTGATACCGATGAATCCCTACAGGTTGACCCCCGTAGTTTCAGTAGGTAGAGAGTCCAGTCTCATACTTGTCGTCAGGACTCAGAATGCATTCGGAATGTAGTACGAACAGTAGCAGAAAGTGGTGAGTCCGGTGAAAATCCTAATTCCTTAGGAGATGAGCCTTACAACTGTTGCAACTAATAATTATGGTGAATAGTTAGATGTTGCTGAATATAAATGTTAAAAGAGTCTACTCATTGCACAAACCTCATTCAGTCCAGGTGATCCTTCCAAGGGTTGAACTTTCCCTGTCACGCATCTCGCTCTTCACATGCAATGAAAAGTAGCTAGTACGGCACACTTTCTCTGCTTTTCTTTCGAAGTAGGGTAGGGTTTTGATGCTTTCTTCAGACATCGCCGTTTCACCCCATTCGGTCAGTCGGGGCATTGTGCTACTCACTTTCTCCGTCTTGCTACTTCTTGCTGGCACTCACTTTCATGACTTTTATGAATCATCTTATAGTGAATTCATTGATTTCAGAGTTTTAGATGGGCAGACAACAGCTACAAGGTGCGTTTAACAATACCCTCCATGAAAAACTTTTTAAATGATCAACTTTTAATTTAGCTTCCAAACTAAACGCCATTTAACAATGTTTCAGCGATGCACAATGTGTTCTAATGACAAGGATTCTAGTAATACATATGCAATTACCTATATCTCATCCTGTACTGGATTAAACAACTTAAAATCTAACGAAACTTTGTTAAGTAATAACGCAAGAAGGTCCATTCTTATTGTACTAGGAGTTGCTGCAGATTGTGCGGACTTTAAGGTTACCCAAACGTACAAGACTCGAAGTTGCCACTTCCAATCATCATCTTCAGGGTTGCCCTACAGAAACGACATTTTTACAATGAAATGAAGCTCAAGCCCTCCGTGAAATACCATGAATTTTTTTAGAAAGTAGCATATTATGCCATTACGTTTCTCAACGCTATCAACGACGGAATAACTTGAGACAGTCCACACGATGCGGCTATTCTGCTGATACAGTTGATTTCTTGAATTTCATTGTATTCATCCGTCGGAATGGAAGGGTCCGTTTCAAAAGTTGCATGTAAAGCCTGTGGTTTGAATTATTTTAAGAGTAAGTATACCACAGTTATCAATTGTCATTTTAAAGCAGAAGCTGTGCAAATGCAAGGAGCATACATGTTTTTCCCTCCATGCCATCTTCCGTATGAAATTTTGCTTCGTGTGCCCAATCGGTTTAGGTACAAGGTTTAATACTCCTCCTCCTTCGACTATCTTTTTCAAGTGAGGCAGATCTGCTGGCAAGTTAAACGCTATAGCTAGGAAATTGTGATCGTTCAGTGAAATCTAACAACAGAATTCAATCAGTTAATAACTTCTCAATCTTTCCACATCAAATAGTTAGAACTTTCTTTCTACAATACATCATTTGACACCTTTTTAAGAAGATGAAGAGGAGGCAACAAAATGGGTGCACGGACATTCATTTTTCTTCCATCTAAATATTGTATTTTAAACTTCAATTTGGAATTGTGCGGCATTGGTCGTGGTAGCATCAGCCTTGGCTGGGCAGCAAGAACGTATAGATGACGAAGTGCTTGCAGGTGATACCTTTATAGATAATAAAATCACAAAGTTTTACTATCAAACTCGTTACCATTTTTTAAATAATAATTATTTTTCGTGTTATCAAACCTATTGTCGTTTGCGTTTATTGGCCACTTTGGAAATACTGCAGCGAGTAATACGGCAATACTTTTATCATCATTAGACAACGAGTATCGTCCGCCTCCTAAAAACATTATTCCTGTGGCCATTGCAATACACATCTCCATCCCGTAGGTATTACTTGAAGATGTCACTTGACTTGCTGCAATTTTCGACTGCATGTATCGGCAAAGCCTCAGAGCTTTTACATTTCCAGTCCCTGCATATACTAATGATAAGGCAACCAGTAGTGTGCAGACGCATGACTCTAAGAAATTTTTTGGAAAGTATTCTGCAATATTCTTCGGTACGCGTCTCCCTTTGCCCTTGATATCCAGAGATGCCAACTTCAAAAATTCATTCGTGTAGCTCCATAGGGTATTTAACACCACATATTCTGAAGTACCAGCGTAGCGAATACCCAATCCTAAGCAGTAGCCGCATATAATACTAGCCCACGCTTGCCTAAAGAAAAAGAGTAATACATATTATACTAAATTAGCGATTGATTCGCGCTTCAACGACGTTATATTGTGGGATATTGAGACTTTCAGTATAGCTTACACAATACTTTCTCTGTCAATTCTTAAATCGAAACTGTCAGAATCCACATGAAAACTCTTAGATAAAGCCTCCGGCATTAAGTGAAACTCCAGCCACTCTTTTCTAGGATCGACTATAGTTTCATATACAAGAATGGATGTGAGCGATCTTAACATAAGGATGTCTGGACGAACCCCATCCAGTAAATGTAGCGTTGAAGGGGGCGACAGCCATTTTATGACAGCTTCATTTCCACCTAGGTATATCATTTTCCATTAGTACAGATAAGAACGTTTAAATGGTTAAATATAACCCTTTTCAAGAAGTACAAAACGAGTTTTTTAGTGCTCACTACGAAGATATGTTAAAGCCACTGCAATAATAGCGGACGGAGTGGTGACGTCAACATTAACATTATCTCCTTCTTCAATATGACAGCAACGGTATTCTTCCCATAAGGATGGCATCGACTGACCATACTGGTTATAAACATCGTCGTCATCTCCTAAAATTTAATATACATTCCACATTTTAACTAGACGCCCATGATTGGATACAATTTTCACTCGACACTGATTCGTGATGTGATACCCCCATTAGTAGTAGATGTAGGTTTTGGTCCACCAACGACATATCGTCGAAGTATTCCATCAAATCCATCTTCTCCGAGGCATGCATTCCCGTCTCTGCCTTTTCCCAGATTGACAAACCCAAGTCCAAACCCTATATTGAAAACCGCCAGAAAACAGATGCGCAAATTAATACTTATTCTTCTTCCATAAATCTTAAGATTATGGAAGGTTCGTTATGGAGGGTTTCATGTATTCCTACCAGAACACAAAGAATGAGCCTCGCGGTCAACTGCGGAACCACCACCTTCGGTTTGATTTATATTTGTGGAAGAAGAATTCCCGTTTCCACCTCCAAATATGCTAAGAGGGCTGTACTTTTTAGAGATTTCCCCTAGCAAAACTTTAGCAACATGACTGTTATGAGTTCCCAGAAAGAGCAGTCCAAGTGAAAATGGGGCAACCAATGTTGCCAAACGTGGGATTTCCAGCTCTGTAGTACAAGCAGGAAGCATAGCGCCTATGTGCAAACTGACAACCTTCCAAGTTGTTATATCGCCGGTTCCTAACATAAATTGCGAAAACGGCAAAAAGGTAGAATCTCGAACGATTAATAAATAAATCTAGGTATACAAATTTTGTCTGTCAACCAACCGGCTAAATTAGCACATAATCCTAACAGCATTGCCATTGTGGTAAATGAGTTTTCCTGCGCTAAATATTCATGACGAAGTGTTGGAGGCATTGAAGATAGAATGCCATTTAAACCAAATCCCAATATCATACCGGCTTGCTCAGAACCTTCGGCCATTCTTGCTTTGTTATGAGCAAACCTTCAAAAACAAATAAAAAATACCCAGAATAACCTCAAGTCGGTTAATTTCACTGAAATACTGAAAAGTAGTCAAGCATTGATGCTTACCATGCATCTGCAGGATTACTCAAAAATGAAACAGAAAGAGCAGAGGCCACCGCATTGTGAAAATTTGGCCATGCCGTATATGACAACGGTAAATCGTTCTCATTCAGCTCAATTGAAGTACCTTTAGCAGCGCATTTTCCGGAAAGACATAACCTAAAAATCGAACAGAAAAGAACATGAGCATCTAAATTTCTAACAGTTCTATCAATTGAATAATGAGTCAAGCTAATTAAAGTAACGACTGACTTCGGCAAGAAAATTCCACTGGTTAGATTCGCAAAATTCTTTTGCTCAGTACGCAGTGTAAATGCTGCTCTGCCGACAGGGGCTGCAAAAGTTATTTGAATGAGCTGGAGCAAATGTTTTTCTTGCTCTTCGACAAATTCATGATCCGACATTTCGGCACGCTGCTCCACGTCGATGGTTAAAGGTGACGCAGAATCAAGCAAACGACATACTTCTTCTAGCCTTCTGTCCTCCGAAAAAACCCTCTACCAAAAACCAAAATAAATCTGACTAAAGATAAATTCAGAAAACTATACTAAACTAAACAATAATTGTTAAGCTAATTCGATTACCATATTCAAAACATGTGTAACCCATGAGGGTTCATGACTAGAGTCTTCCTTCTCGCGAAAAGGTGTAAAAACTTCAAATACTTTATCTTTTATCAAGCTGGAAGGATCATTTGACCCACTCAAAAAATCTTGCCTACCCGTACTATTTATTACTGATTCAGGCCAGTTAAACTGAACCTGTAATTGATTCCTCTGAAAAACGTCAGCTAACAAAATATCAATGACAGGAATAAAATTGTTAGCATCTGTCATCAGTCTGATCAATCTTTCAATATTTTCTACACTATCGGGCCCTTCTACCAAAATCTGCATCATTTCTGGAAGTGAGTCAAACTCTATGCAAGTTTTCGGATCATCTTTCAGTAGTAACTTGGCGAAAATCTGTAGCAAGGAAACTGTTTCTATTCGTTCGTCACTCTGAAAAAATATTAAAATTTTATATTATAAAATCCATTACTATCATAATCTGAAAGCTCGTGAAATAAAGTATGCCATACAAAAAATTGAACGATTGAGCATTTCTATGCATCACCACGTTGCAATGCAATTGTGCATTTACCAGTTTTTCCTGCTGCTTTTCTAATGATGGCAGACTCGTCGACAATTTTTGCAGATAACACAGTAATCCTTTGGAGGTGCTGCTGAGTTTTATCTCCTAATCAATTAGACATATAATTAATCGATATATCATCAATGAGTGATCAGATTTATAACCCTGTATTCCGTACTTTATCAACAAAAAAACTTTTTCAAGCTCGGGTTTGATGAAACACTAAACACGTCAGCCTTAAAACAATCTTTCCTAATCCACATTTAAAAAAGTCATTTCTGTTACCCTGTTTTAATTTAAACTGGACTTTCATTGTGGCAAATTACTTGAGTTTTTAACCTTGTTTTTTATTTTATTTTTGTCTGTAACAAAACTAATTTATAAAAAAAGTAAGGAAGACTTGGGTGGGCGATAGATGATTTATATCGACTACACGTGCTTGATAAACCACAATACCTATACGAGTTTCGATTAACGCTTGATATTGCGTGTTTTAAGGCTACGGTGATTTTAGACATTGAGTTGAGACATTGAGACACATCCAATGCAAAATAATAGACATTCATAAGATTTAAATTGCACGCAAATAACTTTAAAAGTTTATGTACCTCTCTCAAAGTTTCGATAACACTAGTAAGGTTTCCTGTAATTTCAGTTGTATTCCCGGCGGCTGAATTTATCACTTGTTGTACAATGGTTAGAAACGTGTCCCACTGAATTGAAAAGTAAGGACTATCTTCGCACTCCATATAGCTGTAGATTAACTTGGCCACAAACATTGAAGGCAGTGATAGAGCAAATTTGTCGATACACTGCCTAATTAAACTATTACTTCGATAGCTTTTTATGCTTATTACAGCCTTACTATCATTGTTATCCTTCAAGCTACAAACAATTTTATCACAGTTTAAAAAATGTTCTAACCCTCTAATTGGAATTAAAATGTCGTGATCGAGTTGTACTGAAGCAGAGATCTTGGAGCAATCATCCAACCAAGCCAACTTTATCTGTCCCTCAGTATTAAGCACTGCGAGTATTTTCAGTGGACCATCATCATCGGAACAAATGAAATCCTGAACTGCCTTGATGGCGTAATGTGACACTTTTGATCCACTCCCAATGTCGATACAATGGGCATACAAACTACTTTTAATTAGATACCACAAAGTCAGTCTACTTCTATCCCTATCATTAGCGACAAGTTGAAATTTCTTGGGTTCCTTCCATTTTCCTCCAGAGTTAAGCTCAATGTGAAATATTAATTTCAAATACAGCTCTGGTTCATCGTAAATTCCAATGTGTGGTGGATAAAATCCAGCATTAAATCCGTGTCCAGTTTCCGAAAAATCAAAGCTTGGCCAATAACATATACTGCCTCCTTCCCTAAAGATCAATCGATCAAAGAATTAATTACGACCTATTCTTTACCACACAAGTAGCAAACACCGTTATAATTAACCATATCTATAATTTTAGATGTTGCACTTATATTTAAACACATTGATGCTTATTGGTGTAGTAGTACAAACCTATTCATTCTCATAGCTGATGTTTTCGGTCCACTACGAACAAACGAAGAATACATGCTTGAGCCTCCTGCAGGTGTAAATGGAGATGCTGAATGTTCTTGAGTGGTGTAGTACAGTGAAGCGTTCAATGTAGAACTTTGAACAATATCGCGTTTCTCGAGTCTGAGTAATCGTCGCAGCGTAATTTTGTCATTTTTAGTGGACCAAAATACACATATATCATCCTCACACCATAACAGCCTCTCGGACCGAGTATCATATTCGACGAAATCTGTAATATATATACAATAAGCGGTTTGCAGTAAGTTATTAATAATTAATGTCAAGGAAAACGACAAACAAACATTAAAACATACTAAACACGTCTTACCTATACCAGGATTACCCTTATGGCTAATTTTACTGACTTGTTTAATGGGATGTGTGAGTATGTACAAATATCTGTCTTCCTCCGTTTCAGACGGAGTTGATTTTGAAGCCGGAACAACCAAAAGTCCAAATTTACAGGGTATTGCTTTGTCAATTTGAAACTCTGGCATGTATGCCACATAACTTTCGGAGCTGTTTTGAGCATAAATCGATATACCACCTTTCTCGATCAGGCATACAAATGACTCGTTCTCTACATCAAAAACACATCATTTTCATAACAATCACATTTTCAGTTAGCGCATCGATATTATCACTCACATCTCATAGAAATCGTATAATATGAACCTATGTGTGCACAGAAAATATAACAAAACCTACCAATGCCAGCACAGCCAGTACTTCTTCCATCCTCTTTATCACACGGGAACCTTGCCTTCACCACGGATATTATTCCTAAACCAGTGCTATACGACAATTCAGGGCGGTAAAATCCTTTAACAAATGAAGGCCCTCCAATCGGCCCTTCTGTCACCAGGCAAACTCCTCTGCTAATGAAAGCCTCCTCGAACACATCGCGACCATCGTCCGTTCCTGTCGCCTTAACATTATGCGGGTGGAAATATGTTGTAAATTCGGGGAAATCACTTTCTATCGGCGTTCCCAGACCAGTCCTGAGAGGAAATGTTACTCCAAACTTGACAACTGAAGATTCTCCCAAACTTAAAGCACTTAGCTGATGCGGCCAATCATTACATACTTCTTGGGGATACCAGGGATTTTTCCTCTTGATCTGTAAGCCCCAGGGAACGATGACCTAAGAGTTTGAGAATTCATAAAACACGTAAAACACCTCACTCAACCATGATGTCAAAAACACAAATTTACATAACACGATCATCCAAGGCAAGTCCAGCCCGTCTGCATGCAAGATTGGTTACCTTGTGGCTTCGTTAACCTTCAATTCTGTTCACTATTCCCATGTCAGATTCAGAGTTCTTTCAAATATGTATGATTTTTATATACTAGTACGTACTAATAGTATTAGTCTAATACTTTATATATTATATGCTAGTATCTTTCTACCTTACCTCGCATTTCGTGGATTTTAACCGGTCCATCTTCTACTACGCACTATACTCTTGCTCACTCATAGACATTTATCAATTCACCATAAAACGTCTATTGAATTCTACACGGGTTAACAATCAGGTGTGCAGAATCGATAAATGCTAACGATTCTATTAACTTCTACAGTTGACAGCGTTGTCCTGTCAGTTTTTGTTCGACTTTTCAGAAAGTGCACCTTTGCGTACCACAGTAAATACATGCACCTCACTCTTTACAACACTTGTTGTCCTTGTAATGACAGTAGCCAGAGAAGGATGTCAAACCAGGCGACTTTAATTTTTGCCGGAAAATGTCGGAAATACTAATCTCAATTAATCTGACCGATTTACAAATTACATTCGGTTGGCTGCCAATACACTTTCACTCCACGTCCACAGACAGAGTCGCTCGTTGTTGTTAATTTCGGATTGTGTAGAGTTGTTGTTCGTCCTCGTTCGCGCTACAAGAGTCGATCTGCTACGACCATTGTGGAACAAACGAGCGCAAAGGATTTATACCGTGGAACCGTGGAAGTAGTATTTTGTATGTAAACACCGCATCATCTGCTGACATGTGTTTTTTCATCTACGATCATCATAAATTTCGTTCAAAATAATGATCAGTCGCCACCGGCTTCGTAGATGATGGTGTGTTTTTAATTAAAAGTGTGAGAACTTTGGAATACATCAGTTTTGGAAGGATCTCAAACTTGTTGTTTGTGGAGATAATGTACGCTGCAGTTTGTCAAGCTCTGGCTAATATTTCCCGGTAAGCACAGTTTTCTTTTGTTTTGAGTCAGTTGTGGTTTCTTCTGTCTTACAATTCGGTTTCTCTATCTCATCACGAGTGACTGGTAAAAACTCTTTTGAATGTAGTAGAAACATTTGGGTCTACTTGCTTTTCACTTTTTTAAACACATAATTTATTTTTTACTTATTTGTTGCAGCCATGTTTCGATGAATGCTGTTGTGATTGAAGGCAGAGTTTGGAGAGCCTTTCCGACATGTACTGCAGTCAACCCGGCAAGATGGATTTCAACTTCTCCGTGTCTATTGTGAGTCAGTGGAGAATTCTGACTGATTGTGATTGATAGTGGTAGACACTACTTGTAAAGTTGTATAACCACTGCTGACAATTAACCCCACTCCGCAGGAGCAGATCAGTTGCCAATGCATTAACCGGCTTGTATGGGTTAAATCTTGCGATGTGGCTGTAACCGTTTGCTTATGACTTTCTTGTAGATCTAATTTTTTTACTAGTTGAGTAAGACGAAAGGGAGTCGTTGAACAATCTCAAGCTATGCTATAATGATTATGTATAATCTCATCAAGACTCCATAGTTCATATTATAGCGAAATCGCTAATCTTATTAAGCAAAGCATGCATGATCCTGGATAAGAAACTTGATGTTTTTAACTACGTAAGTAATTAGTTTAATTTTGAGATTCTGCTTCGTTAGATTTCGCGATATACGTGTGCGACTTGGTGCTTAAATGCGGGCAGCAGATAGATTTGATTTTGTATTTGGAGAAAATTGGGGGGATCTCGGAAACC
Source organism: Alloscopus bannaensis (assembly GCA_027743745.1). NCBI lineage: Eukaryota > Metazoa > Arthropoda > Collembola > Entomobryomorpha > Entomobryidae > Alloscopus > Alloscopus bannaensis. Next base: position 31,880 of record JAHZMW010004035.1, read on the forward strand.
TGTGGTAAAGAGTTTAGCATGTTCTTATGTGCTCAATTTATAATGCCGTCTTTGACTTTCAGTGCCGAGCCATTGAAAAAGAAGAAACGAATCGATCCTGCAGTTATAAAAGCTCGAGAAGACCGAAAGAAAAGGAAACTTGAGAAGCAAATTCGTCGATTAGAGAAGAATGCTAGACAGATGAAACCGATTACAGAATTAGAAGTTCCAGTTGCGTTAATTGATAACTATAAGTAAGTAAATGCAAGTAACCTAACCTATCACCGTCTGATTGCGGTCAGTCGCGTGGCGAAATTTTTAAAACACATGTTGGGCTAAATGAGTTGTGAAATTTGATTGCAAACAGGGAAGCGGAACGGAAGGCAATTAAAGTATCACCTGAAGATGAGGAGTCGCGCTGGCTTTTGCAAAAGGAGTGGTGTCGGTACATGTTCCAAACTACATCCCGTGAGCTCAGAATGATAGATAGAATTTTAGCGAGCCAACAGAAAGCTTTAGATGAACTTCGACTTGAGTCCGAAAACTTGTATCAAGCTGCTATCCAGCCAGACTTTAGTTATGTCCCGTTTGAACTCAAGGGCCCTGTGGAAACTCCGCCAATCAAGGATTTCGTTGCAGCAGAAGGAGACTTCATTGACATTTCTAGAAAGTGGGAGTAGTTAAGAGAACATAATCATGACCAATTGTAGGTTTTTCTACGTTTGAAAGTACTGCTATCATGGCTATCAATAAACGTTAGGTGGTTCTCCATTATCCGTAATCATCAGTTCAGCTCCAAAGGCGTTGGCGTTTATTTTAACAATTGGACAATCCCTGGAGTTTGCCTTGAGCGAGCATAACCATGTATTATGTTCTGTCTTGTTACGGTCATATTAACACCGCGCGGTGCGAATTGCATTTGGCATACAATGCACAACAGTCTTTGTTGTAGAATAATATGCAGATTCCTGAAATAATGATAATTTAGATCAATATATATAATAATGGCACTCATTTAATGCTATAATACATACTGCATAACGTAGTTAATTTTAGCTTTTTTTTTCTCTCATCAATATCATCAGTTTTTGGATGAAGTGTATAGTGTAGGTATACATACTTGCATGCAGCAGCTCTTCTAGCTCTGCAGGCATGTTTTTGCTCCGTACTTATTATTGCCCGCCCGCATGTACATTACATGTATATATAACATTTACACTGTAAATTATGTACCAATCTGCACAGAAGATCCTTCTTCAATCATTCTAGCAGGGCATAATATGATGGATTTGTCAAGCAGCAGCTGATCTGTAGGTGCATTTTTGCCATCTTTTGTCTTGTTTGTGCTGATTTTAGTAGCAAATGGTGCATAGCTCTTGTATATAATTCTCTGATTTCGGGGTCTCATTAGACATAAAACCACGTTATTTAGAAAAAAGGTGCAGTTTTGCGCTGTGCTATTTGCGTGAATTCCTTCAGCCGATTAGTAGAAAAGTTTCGTTGTGGATTACTGGATGACTAACTGGTGCCGTTAGCTTTGTATCCTCAAAAATGCAGTGTAATACAACGTACTCAATGAAATAGACAACCTTTAATGGAATGTTATCAACAGTGTAAGACAAAAGTCTACGGGATTAATTTAAATGGACTAATAACCAACCGACCGCTATCAAATGACACAGTCAACAGTGGAGTGCATTGTAACTGGTGACTGGAGACCAGTTTCCTTCACATCTAATAATGATACCTATTACTACACGACACACAATTAGTATACAATGATGATGCAAGCCACTTCTAGCTAGGCGGCTGTAGGCGCTTAAAGTTTGGATAAAGGAAGATAAAGAACCTGACACCGTAGTTTCCTGTTCGGTTCCCAAATCAGCCCTTTTCAACACATCTTCACTCTACCCTAGCTCCAAGTGAGTTTTGAAAATTTACCATTTCCTGTCGTGTAATTTTGTCTAGATACATACTTTTACTTGACCTGACTTGCTGTCGGTGTTGAATAGGATAATACATAGTCGTGAAGGACAACATGTAGACTTTCGGCATGTATACGCCTGAGTTTTCAATTGCAAAATCAAAAGATTTTTGCGAGTAATATCTGTAATTAAGATCTTTCCAATGCTGCAGCTCAAGCTTATCCATAACAACAAAAACGAGAATTTATATAATACAGGTTATGTAATGAAGAGTTCTCTGGGACGGCGATGGGACGAAGAAGTT
>JAHZMW010004036.1:0-18137 GCA_027743745.1 Alloscopus bannaensis
AAAAAGGTACTTCTGTATCACGGTCATCCGGTGTAGTCGGAGGGGTGTTTGCATGTCTTATTGTAGTATTACCATTGGTAGTACGCTTTTGAACAGCCACATCTCGGAAACTTCGCGGTCTCCTGTCATTATTTGTCAACACTTTAGGTATTTCATTGTTATCACCCTGGGCTGGATTATAGCGCTCCAACTTATTTAGAGCAGCAGGAATATCATCAAGTTTTTGAGAAACGCTCCTTATCACTTCACAAAGGTTTTCCATATCAGTCAATCTAGCTTTGAGGCATTGGATTTCAAAACGTAGATTGATTTCATCACCTAGTCCACTTTCTACAAAGCAGACGAGGGCCAGATTTGTGGCTGAAAATTTTAATGTTTTTCCTTCCCAGTCACTTTTTATGAGGGCCTCTAGAATCTCCAGAATTTCATCATACTTCACTTCAGGTTTGTCCCCATTGCGGGCTGACCGCTTTGAGAGTTTTAAATGCAAATCATTTGCAAGTAACTCTCTTGTAGAACGAATCACTCCACTTGCATAGAAGGTAGAGAAGACCTTAGCTATTTCCTCAACAGTTTTTCCCGTCAGTAGTGCATGTTGAGCAGATGCCAACAGTTCATTCACTATTTGCTTAGTCCCATTCTGATTTATTACAGCCATTGTCAGTTTTCAATGTACAGTATTTTACATGTCTATACACCTATTTGTCTCCAAATGAGTCCTCTGCACTGGTCTGAAACATACAACACATAGAGTGCCAGTATCTTTGGACCCATGGACTACAGAAATCGGCAGTAAAAAACTTGTAATACATATACACAAGATTAAGACTTATCTGCATATGAAGATAGTCCCTCCATGAGTACAGCAGGATAGGATACAAGAGTAGAACCGCTATAACCCCCGTGATTTTGGCAGATGAGTCAGTCAAGTTTACAGTATATAATCACTGAAAAAACGCTGTTGGTCTCGCTTTTTATCACTGAACAACTCACTTCAGTAAAGGGGGCAAGAAATTGCACCCAATGATGTAAAAATTACTGAATAATTCGATCTATGTGGTCTAAAAAAGCCGAAAGATCAGGAGCTACAGTATGCGTACATCCGCACTCTCCAAGTAATGGAATATGTATTATATAATCAGAAGAAGCCAATGAAATTTGGCGCTTTTTTTAAATATGTTAATCAGAAAAAAAATATCCCGCTGTGCTATTGATCCCCAAAGCTAACTTCCTTTGAAATTAACAGTGGCTAACCGTGCCACTTAGGCGCCCTGGAGAAGCCAAAGCAAAGCAAAGCAAAGCAAAGCAAACCAAACTGAGCATATTACTACATATTTAAAGTTAATTCTTGGATATGGGAGCTAATTTTAAGGCGTTTGAGTTGATTGATGTGGTTCCGGCTTTAGAATATTTTTGGTTAATTTTAAAATATTTTACGTTAGTTTTCAAATATTTTTATTCAACTTTTGGATATTTTGCGTCCTTTACATTGGCGCCATGGGGAGCGGCGACACCGCTCTCCAATGGCGGCTAGGCCCTGGAAATTAACTGCGTATCCACAGCCGATCAAAAGGCTAGTTACAGATTTTAATAAAAAAAATAGAGACGTCACCTAAAATCGTAGAGATGAAGTCTGAACATCGAATGTGGATGATTGCCAGTTTGTACCGATGTAATTCAAACGAGGGCATGGTTTTTTTATCGACAGTATTCTGCTTGTATGACGGTTCACATTAACAAGTGACAGAATGGTTTGAGAAAAAACATAACCAATGGTGAAACAGCAAAATCGCACTCAGCCTTGAGTTTTGATGAGCTTTACACTCGTTCCAAACGTGATGGTGGTGAAGGCAGGAAATTGGGAATGCTCCCGACGAAAATCGAGTTGGAGAAATTCTCGTTTCTCTCTTCTCAATCTACCTTTCTCTTGTCTTGGGATGTCTCTACCTCAGTTGTACAAGCTTGCACCTTATGGCTCCTTTCTCACAAAGTCTCTCTCACTTGCTCATCATCAGCAGCGCTGTGTCCTCATCGAAAAATGAAGGGAAACGTGGCAATTGTCAAATGAAATTGAGAATCTGAAAGTCGATTCGAATTGCTTTTCTAAAAAAAATTCCTCATGGTCTGCGAAGAGTGGTGAAAAAAGTTGCTGAGCCGAGCGAGAAACAAGATAGCGCCAGTCATATTTGCTCACAAATCTAATTACACATCCACTTCTCATGGCTTAATGAATGTAATCTTTGGCAAAATCGCACATTCAACAAACTATTTTCCACTCACGCAAGTTGCTGCGAGAAAACCAATTCGGTGAATTGTTGACGACTTGCAATGATCAGCCGAACAGTTTCTGTGATGCGTGCATTCTCGCAAAAAAGGATGCGAAGTGAAAGCCGATTAGTGGTGGATGAAGTAGATTGACGAGAAACTCGTCAAGCCTTGTAGTGAGACTCCAACAACGGAGTTTCCTCAGGTAAAGGTTTATTGGTTGTGAGCTGGGATTATATTAGGACAAAAAGCTCAAAACTTGTATGTCGATACTCTCCAGTCAGTTAGTATGCTTGGTCTCAGGATTGTTGCCTATTTCACACCTTCAATCAAATCATAGTGCATTCTCTAATGACAGAAAAAAACTCGATTGATTACAAAAAAAACGTCAAAAGGGCTTTGACTACAAGCACCACCTCTTGTAGTGACAACAAGCTTGTTAAGTACTCTGTGTGTCCTCTATTTGATAAGAGGGCACGTTTCCCTTTTCTCTGTGAAAAGACGGAGCGGGTTTTAATTAAGCATATGTGATGAAAGGTCACGGTTGGTTTAACGTACAAGCTTTGATGCCTCGAGCACAGCGGAGACAACGAAACGTTGCCATCAAGTCCATCAGGGATGAAAGAAAGTATGAAAAAAGCGAGGATTACACGGACAAGGAGCTCATCAAAAGAGGAAAGCCGAGCGGTTAGGGTCACACTTGATCCAAGTTGGGCGGAGTGTTGGCCAAGGTTAATTTCATAGATGAAGTAATGTGAAACAATGCACGATATGCAACACATATAAATTAACGAGTACAAACTAAATTGTCTTACAATGGCAGCTTTTGTATTTTGCTCAGCACTCATCTAGCTTCTTGTCTTAATTCCAGATTCAATTCCAACTGCAAGTGGTCCAAGAGGAGCTGGCCCAGCTCAACAGTCGATTGGAGGCGCAAGGCATTGTTGTGTCAGATCAAGACTTCCTTTTGCCCTCGTCACTCGGCCGTGTTCCAGCTGGACTCTCAATCCTCCCGTCGTCTTCCTCCGCTCTCGCACCATATCCTCCAGGCTATCCTCCCGCCTCGGTGGAGCCATCCGTGGAGGACTCTGAGCTGAGCACCGCTGGACAATTGGAGCTCCAGAATCGCCTCAAATCCCTCAAGAACGAGTTTGCACAGTTGATTGGCGAGCTTCGCAGACGGTCCTCTATTGTGGAGGGGATTGCCATGTCATTCGAGGTACGCACACTTTATCCCTTTTATGTCTCCTTTCGTAGAGAAATCCGCCTCTTGTCCATTCTCCTTTGTCGTCCTTTCTCTATGTTGTCAACCGCGGACGAGGAGGGTGTACTCATGTGCAACGGGATAATTTTCAATTTACAACAATGTTCGTGGAGAGCATCAACATAAAGAAGAGCCTTGTTCGTCAAAAAGATTGGAAAAGGGGTGCTCTCCTTTTCTTATTTATTTGTGCGGGAAAAGTCGAGAAAAAAACTGGAAATGTTGGGAGAGGATTTCTTCTCTTAATTGGAACAAAACAAATATATAAGCCACGAAACCCACGAAGGCACACACGAGTCCATTTCTTTGTCTTACGAGAGAGGATCATGTTGCCATGACAAAGCTGAGTAAGACATTCGTGTTGTTACAGAAGCTAATGAATGCCTAAAAATGAGGAGACAGAGATGTGCAGCCATTCATCCCAGTTTTTTGCCCATGGGGCACCATGACACGTCCTCCAGATTTATCATTAAGTCAAGTGTTTACAGTGTCAAACGACTTGACACTTGTCACCTCCTCTCTCTCTCCTCTCAAATCTCTATATTTTTAGTTAGCTCGTCCAATTGTACGAGTCACTCTCCGCTTTCACCGCTCTCAATTTTCCACTACAACAACATTCATGGACAAATGTACAACTAGGTTTTCTTGGCAAGCTTGTCAGCGCCCGACTTCTCACTAGTTTTTTTCCCCCTCAGTCTTCCACGAGTGAAACGTGGCGTGTCACCTTTCTATATATATTTTACAAGCATTTTTCCTCCTCGCCGATTTCGTGCTCGTTTCCACTTTCAAGGGAGATGTACACAAAACTGTTGGCCTCAAGTGAAATTTCACAATATTTTGTACTCCTAAGCGGGGCACACATGTCGTCACGGGTGGACGGAGAAAGTGGTGCATTCTCGAGTTGAACTCCAAAATCCATTCCATTTACGAATGGCATTCGGCCAAAAAGAGGAGAAAATGGGAGCTTAGCCTCGAGCTCTTTTTTAAGAGAAGGAAATCTATGTGCAAACACATTCACTCGCATCGCATGAATTCGTATATTACATATTATTTTCTTGACTTGACTACACAGGTTGTTATTGCCTTTTTTATCAAAATAGCTTTCTCTTTTTCTTTTGAGCATGCACTTTCGCGGGCAGGAGACAAAGACACGTCATTTCACAAGCTCATTTGATTCCTTTAGGGTGAAATTGAAGGAGGTCGGCAATTTTTTTGTGGTTTTGCATTTTTCATGAGATTCCTCCCAGTTGAAGGGTCGAAGTATCTTGGTTTTCACACGAATGACACAATGTGACTGATACTTTCTCCTTGACATATCCTCCACAATGCCTTTCCTCTTTTGTCTCCGTGTCATTAGAGGTCAGTGGAGGATCTGCCGTTTTTCCCGTGAGTAAAAAAAATGAATCAGGAAAATTCGCCGGAGGTGTGCAAAATCTCCACACTTGACGATCGATGTGAGCATCTGTGTTGTGATCATCGTGAGGGGAAAAGTACAGAAAAAAAGGTAGGAGCCAGAGACAAAATGACACTGTCTTTCTCTCGCTCATCATGATTATCGTTAGTGTAAATACTGCCTCCTTGATGATCATCGTCATCGTCCTGTTTTTTATGCGAGCTTGAGCAGGCAGCGGAAACTGGAACGACAAGGTTGTTATCTCGAGCCTATAAAAAGAAGTTAGATTGCCAACAAATTGGAGGCTATTTCCTCCTCCTCCCTCTCGTTTCCTCACGTTGTATTATATTTACTTGATGGCTTTCCCGACGAGTGGTGGAGACAAGCGCAAAAATAAAGGAAGGATTACGTAGTCTCCTCCAACTCGGACTCTTTACCTTCCCGTGTGACAGTCTTGCTTGATTATTGTTTTCAATTAGTATCCCCACTCCGACCCTCTGGTCCCTGCCTCCTCTTGTCGTTCGAATAATGATGATCGTTGTTGAGATGTCATCAGAAATAATGATGATGTCCTCCCAAGAAGCCGTGTCTGACAAGTCGTGCTTCCAATGGGAGCACGGAGAGGTGTTGTACTCGAAATTTGTCTGTGAAAAAAATATTGGAGAATAATCGCAAGTCGTAAGTACAGAGCAGTATACAAGTCGTCATATCCTCGTTTCTTTTACAATGTTCTGAGGAAACTAGCGGATTGTAAAAAAAATGTCTCAATTTCTTCTACTTATTCCTGTTGCATTGTGGAAAGAGTCGGCAACAAGACTCTAATGGAGTTTCATTCCCATTTTTTTGAGGAGAGGATGGACACATTATTACACAATGACACGTCTCTTCGAATCTATCAGCTTTTGTATTTCCTCTCGTTTGTCTGTAACTTGATTTCAACGGGTATGCACGTCTTTGACGAGGCTACAAAAGACTCAATCGGTGGAGGAAGAAATGGGTGATATGAATCAACGAGATTGGCTCCAGATGTTCTTGTGTACCAAACGGGGTAGTCCTTCTTTTTTTGCCACCTCACATAGTTTTAGGAGGCGCTCACTTGAGTCCAACATGAATCAAAGGTGCATACCAAAAAAGGCTTTCCTTCATGTGGAGGAAGAAAAGCTGGAGAAAATTTGTCATGTTCCTCCACGGAGGGAAATCTTGGTGAAAATGAAATGAGCTGACAATGACTCCAGCGAACGTGTGACGCCGTTGTGCGCAAAAGAGATTTCATTCCGCTGAGCAAAGCCCTTTCTGAGAAGCACTTTTCATCTCGTCTTTCCTCCTGGAGAGAGAATCTATGATGGAGTTTTTGGAGTGTTTGGAGGAACATGGGGATAGGAGACGACGTCATAATGTGTATTTGTATACGTGGGCATATGAGGAGAGCTGTGTGGGCTGCGCAATATTTTTTTTTGTGTGCCTCCCAGAGTTGTTTTTTGAGAACGATGCTGGGAGCATCTTATCTTGAAAGACGACACATGTACTAGTAATTTCATTAGCATGATTTTGCAAGCCAAAGAGATATACGATCCTCACCAGACAGTCCTGTATTTCCCTGATTCACCCGAAAGAGGAGAATGGACAGGGAGCTATATGGGTATGAGCATGTACCTGTTTGTACTTGAGGGGAAAGCTTTGCGAAAATTCTCATCGGATTCATGAATAATAATAAATCGTGGAATTTCCTCTTCCACTTCCTCACACATATTATTTTTAGTCCTGCTCCTCCTGGAGTGCCTCTGAACATCGAAACGTGGATATGCACACACCATTGGTTTCTCATGCGCTGCATATTTTCTCTCCCATTTTCCTTGTAGGACGAGGAGAACGAAGAGGAGTACAGGAAGCCGAGGAAGCGAGCTCTGTCAGTGGTCTCAATGACACGTCGCAGCAGTATCTTCTCCGCGCGCACAAACGCCGCTCCAGAGTCTCCCGTGTACTCCTCCGATGACGACTTGCCATCCAGCCCGCCACCAGAAGTACGCCCGTATCCCACTTGCTCCAACATCCGTCACACTTCCTCGCCCATGCGAACAACTGCCGTGTAAACCAAAAGGAGTCTGCACATTTTCCTCCCAATTGTCTTGCATCCCACCGTGTGCACAAGGATATCCCCTATCTAATCTCGGCCCAGTTCATTCCGTCTGCTTTCTCCAGCCTGTCGACGCACTCATCTCTGTCGCTCTAATGGAAGGATTTCGGATGAGAGTTGGTGAACTCATTTGAACACTTCTCGAGAGGAGGACATGTACACATATTATGTCGAGGTTTGCAGAGACCGTTGCGCAAACTAGGAGATCGCCAATTCATCATTTTTCACACGTCTTCAAAATCCTTGAAAGAAAAAGGGCTTGAAAATTTCAATGTGGAAGAGAGAGAGAGAGCTCCTATTTTTACTCTGATCAAGACACGCTGTGGGGAGTCTCTCTCCTCTAAACGGATTACGGGAGAGAAGACAAAGTAAATAAGAGCCGAGTGAGTGCTTCTCTGGTTGATGGTATTTGTCAAGGATTCATTTCAACTGTATCATCATCCCATCACATGCATGAAAGTCTGGAGAATCTCTGGAAAAAATACATCCTTGTGACAGCGCTCGAAAAGAAAAGCAAACGGAGGTTTGAATGGGGAGTATTTAAGCATGCTTTCCCACATGTGGTTCGACACGCGCGTATTTCTCGGAGACACCAAATGACGGGCGTGAAAACCAGAGGTGAAGTGGGAGAGTGCGAATCCAGTTGCGCCTCAAACAGCCACAACTATTTCTGGTGCAAACAAGCCCACACCGACCGTTTCATCATTTTGCATTAAGCCTTTCTCAAAAGGCTACGAGCATGTACACATGCATGTATTGTGAAAGGAAATTTTGTTTCCCTTCAACACTCACAAAAACATTTACTAACAAAGAAACTCTGGAATTTGAAGGTGGGAAGAAAAATATGTCTGACAACAATCACGGCTTCAGAACGTGTCCGCTTAAATGCACGTCATGTCATAATACTCTGCGTTGTGTCGAGCTAGTCGAGAATAAGTTGGAGAGTACATATTAGCATAAAATATTATGATCCACATTTTGGTGTCGTATATGTGGCTGTGTGCAACTTTGAGTCAGACTCTCGTCATTATTAGGGCGTAGGTCATATTTGATGTAATAAAATTACAAGTGACCACTTTGAGGTATGTTTGCGTATCGATACATAAATTCCCCAAAGGGTCCTTACGATTTCTCCATAAGTTTCAAAAGGCTGAACAGTTTGTCACACAGCACAACGTCAAACAGACATACGACAAAATTGGGGCAACTAGAGATTTTATGAAATGTCCATTTATTTCTGTGGACCTATACTATTTTCTGTGAGAAAGCGTTTAGCTCCTTTTAAAATTATGGTAAAATTGTAAGGACCCCTGCTGAGGTACGGTATCGATATGCAGTCATGTAGTTACGTATATAGATTGTATACCTTAAATTTTTAACGTTGACAACAGTTAATTGCCAAAAAAAACAACTCCAAAAGTAATATTCTGATTGTGACAAAAAGTACAGGATAAGTAATCGTACAGACTATTGTAGCTAAGCATTCTCTTCGAGGCAACAGTAAAGAATAGTGACTACACACCAGCATCACATTTTTGGTGTGTGTAAATAGTAAGTTAGATGATTCAGAATGCAAACTCATCTAGGCGTCGATATCCAATGAGAAGATAAACATGTACTTCTATCCTCCGTTGTTTTTGAAGGCACTCTTACAAACTCGCAATATTATATCGATCTCCCTGCCTCTTTCTCTCGAGAGGCAACCAAAACAACCTGAAAACGCTTACTACCCAATTTAAATAACACAATTTGCTTACAATACAAACCTTCTCGATTTACACCTACTGTCTCTCACTACTACTTGCATCTTTGTTGTCTCCGCATAAAGATGTGACGCGTGTGTACAAAAAAAATCTATCTTCATTTTACTAACCACCAAAAAACCCAAAGAAAATATACAAGCTGACTTCCTCATCACTTTGAGACTCTCAACTAAATGTGTGCTACTCTCTGTCATACAAAAACATATAAATATATGTACACTTAAGTATATGACCTATACGAGATACTGTCAACCTTGTGTTAATGGTCCAAGATAACACACCTACAAAACGATTTGTCTCATTCAATTTGTAACTGTCAATTTGTCAGATTTACCAAGAAAAAAGAAAGAAAAACGTTTTCTACCATTTCAGTATTTGTTTAAGTTTTCAACTTTAAGTTTAGCATTAGATGAAAAAAATAACTTTTCTCAAAATCATCCTTTTTCCAGCTCAATGAGACACAACTTCACTATACGACCTGTAATTTTTAAAGGGAAATAAAAACGTGTTTTTGAACAGTGTCAAGCATTTTTTTTGGAGAGTCACTATGATTCAGGTCATCTCACTTCATTTCGCATCAAATTTATCTGGTGCGAGCGTCTTCCAAAGTGTTTACGCAGAGATGAGTTGTTGTGCGATGATAGATGAGCATGAAAATAAGGGATTGGCCAACAACGGCGAAGCGTGAAATTCCATCGTTCACACTCGTTGTGAGAAAGCCTTTCACATCTATTTCACACACACACACAGCATTTTTTTTGCTTGAAATTTGACACCGGAGCAGTGAAGCAGCGAGTTTCGTCAAACGTGGCATTTCTCTTTAGGACATGATAAGCAGCCCCGTAAATCAACCTTATCCTCATGATTTACTATTTTATTACATTATGAGCCGGAGAGTATCTCCAAACTTGAGTATCATCCAAAAACGCGACCCCCAACGCATTTCCCAACTCTCAATCCCGTCGAGTGAAGCGAATTCGTACGGAAAATTGACTAGCCTTCGCCAACCATCCTGGAGAGCAAGTTTGTTACAAAGTTCATTCCAGGAAAAAATAACTTTTTGCGCAGATTAAGTAACTCTTTAAAAGTTAGCAAGAAAATGCGCCATCACGCGACTCCAGAGAGAAAATATTATTATTACTGTATTCTGTACGGATACTCGATGTGATGATCGTGTTTTCCGAGTTCCCTCCCAAACTGATTGTGACAAAGAGAGACTCCTCCTAATTTCATAATCCTAACTCAATATTTAACGAAAAAAACTTTCTCCTTCCGGACACGTCGCAAGGGAGGTACTTTTGTCGCGTCTTTTCGACGACTTACGTATTTTCCTTCACTCCAGATGTCAGTCTTGCCAGCCGACGTTGGGACGGAAGGTGAGTCTAATGTGTGGAATTGATTTCGAACTTGATTGACGTCACGAATGAGAGCGACATAAAACAACGTCAACCAATTGACAAAATCAACTTGTCCAGAGTGGAATAGTGATTTACGTGAATCTTACTTGTCTAAATGGTGGACTAAGGATGTTCCACAAAAAATCTGCCCGATAATTGCGTAACTTGCGTAATAAAATTTGTCTTATTACGCTGGACATCGGAATGAACGTAAATGATGACACGGAGTTCGTGTCAATTATCTGTTAAAACACATTACCTCATGTTTTCAGAGACGAGTATGTATGACACAAATTTGGTTGCTACTTATCTCGAAAGTCGTCGCAGGGGAAATGCAACGAATGGTGCGGCATCCATGCCATTTGCGTTATCTTCTTTTCGTTCAGCAGCTCACTTCGCCGCTGATTTGATGCATAAGGAAGCGCATTGTTGGCTTCGTAGGTACGGAGAGAGAGGCCTACTCTAATAATCCTCTTGAACCAAATGCAACATATTGGCTACGGATTAAAAAAGACCAAATCCTTTCCACACACGATATCACATCGCCCTCATTTATCAAACGTTTATCTCGGGTGCATCCTCGTCAAAATGAGAATAATGCAACTCTTGTTCTCTTTCCCGGTGGTGTGCTAATGAGCTTAATACCTAGACAAAATAATATCTGTCTTGTCATACACATCACACTAACTAAGCTTGGGCCGGAGGAGAGTACCGTAATTCCTCTTACTAGCCACCGGCTTTTTTTAATCTTTGCACTTCCACACGGGAAGTGTGGCTTTATAGAATCGACTGATTTACCTATTTTTAATAAATTTCAATGGCTTTTTACATTCTAAGTTGTACATTGTGCTTAAATAAGCTTTTAAGTGTACAACGGATGATGATGATTCGATACAAAACCAATAAGAAATGCGATGAAATAGCGCGGAATCTTTTGTTCAATTGTATAAATGACTCATCCTAAATAATTTCAATTCTATGAATGGGACTATAAAAGCAAAAAATACGGCATCCACATTGGATAAATTTAAGTCCTTCGCGATTAGCCTTTCATCTTAAATACTTCTATCACAAGTGCGATGCTAATCTCCGCGATGATATCTTTATTACCCGACTTTGTGCGAGACTCCTGAACGATGCCATACATGATATATCTGGGACAGCAGCACTACTCCAGTATATGTTTTCAGATAATATGGAGTCAAATTAGTGAAGCTTGACTCATACAACTACTCTAATTTGGGTATATTATTAAATACATTGCACAAGACGCGATGGTGTACCTATCGTTCACTGGACTCTGCTGCCTGCCATTTGACACAGTCTCTGGAACATCCTGACGCTCAGCAAAATGTTCGCATAATGACTCCAGCGGTTTCTCTCTCCGCCTCAGTCACGCGTGGTCACCTCAACCATTGACACAATTCACTCTATCTCTCCAGCCGCTAATAAAGACTGAAAATCGCCACCGCTGGTGACAACAATTGCGGAGCACTTTCTTTCTAATCAACTACACACACATAGATTTCCATAAAAAAAAGTCGAGAAAATGGGTCTGCCCGCAGAGAAGAATGGGGATGGGAGCAGTAGCACCTCGATTCCGGAAATGATTCGGAGGAAGCGTGACGGGAAAGAGCTGAGCGAACAAGAGATCCAAGACCTGATTGACAGAATGACTTCCTCCGACACGGAGAACGGGGTGCATGACTCTCAGATTGGTAAGTCTTGGCAAAAATTTGCCACCACCGATGTCGACGAAGCGGAACACACAAACACTTTCACGGTGGTTTGATGATGATGACATGTCGTGCACAAATGACGACGAGGTGATGGGACATGACACCAACACGACGAATTGGTCACGGTTGTTGTGGAACAGCCTTGGAACGCCTTTCTGGCTCAAACTATTAATTTGAGTAATGAGTGGAGAAAGCACGCTAGTTTACCTTTGTATTGTTGCCGTTTGTGTTAAGGTGCCTTTCTGATGGCGGTCTTTCTCAATGGGATGTCAAGCACGGAGACCAGCGCACTCACCAAGGCCATGACGTACTCAGGCAAGCCACTTTTTTTCTTATAAAACAAAGGACAGAGCGTACAAATAGAAAATCTGGACGACGGGTGGCAAACATGGTTTAATTGAGAAGAAAATTGAATTAACTTTTGTCCAGGCTTCACCTTCAGTTGGCCATCAGAGTGGAAGGGAACCCTGGTGGATAAGCACAGCACGGGAGGGGTCGGAGATAAGGTTGGCTGACGCCCACTTTCTACTTTTATAAGCTGATTTCATTTTGCAAAGGATTTCTTGTTCCGGATTTTTCCGTGATTAATTAATTATTACTCCGTGTGTTTGCCAGGTGTCATTGGTATTGATTTATGCCATTCGCGACATCACGGCCACGGTTGACCGGGAAGAATTGATTGTCGGTAATTTTTTTTTTGCACAACAACAACATATTCATTATAGATGAGCCAACTAAGACGAGACGAAAAGCAAGCAAACAATTCTCAGCGCAGCATTAATTTTTTGGCAAAAAAACCAAGTTTATGACTCAGGCTGATTCGTGCAACTTTCTGCTTTTACATGACTCTCTCCAGCTTCAATCATCTCGAAAAAAGCGGCAGAGGGGCTGGACTCGTTAATTTTGGATGTGAAAACAGGCCGAGGAGCGATGATGAAGGAAATGGAGCGATCCAAAAGTCTGGCAGAGAAAATGGTAAACAAAGTCCAGAGATTTGGACGCTTGCACACACCTCGTACATTTTTAAAGAGAAAACCGGATTTGTGGAAGGGAATATTTTGGGAGAAGAGGAGGAGGAGGCGGAGATGGACTCGGCAGGCGTCACTGTCCCGCATGCAATATGGATGATGTGAACGTGTTGTGTGTGATCCTGTGTACAGGTGGGCGTCGGCAAAACTTTCGGGATGAATGTCTCCGCTCTCGTGACGAACATGGACACGCCACTTGGGAATACGATTGGAAACGCTCTGGAAGTGGCAGAGTCCATCGAAGCGTTACGAAATCAAGGGCCGGCCGATCTCCTGGAATTAACTAGCTTCACAGGTACATTTTTATGCATGCCACTCACGTTCTCCGAACTTGAGCCAACTCTCCGCTCTCTCAGCTTACTTTCTCTTGAGTGAAATCAGAGTCATCAATCTTACTCACTACGCTCACAATAATGTTGGCAAAGTCATGCTGAAACTGTATGGGCAAATATGGGAACAGGTGGACAACTGCTTCTCATGACTGGACGAGTGACCTCCGTGGGCGAAGGCCAGGAACGGATTTTGGAGAAGATTCGAGACGGCTCTGCCCTCAAGAAGTTTCAAGACATGATGATCGGCCAAGGTGTGGCGCCTGACGTGGCTAGTGAGGTGTGCAACGGGGATATGTGGAAACACTTGCCCAGAGCTAAGGCAGTCACTCCTGTCAAGTCGGACACCTCAGGTGGAGAGTTTGAGAATTACTTTTGACTGATGAGATACGTCCTATTGTTTTCTCGGAGATCAATCGAAGTCGAAGTGAGTAATGCTTTTTTTCTGTGTGATCAGGGTTCATCGGCGATATCGACCCGTTGGCGGTCGCACGCGTGTGCCACAGCCTGGGCTGCGGTCGAACGAAGCCAGGCCTGCCTGTCCTCCTCGAGCCGGGCGTCGTTCTCAAAAAGAAGCTAGGCGACCCCGTGAGCGTCGGTGATGTCCTCTATGAGATTCACGAAGGGAGCATTCCGCTGGGGGAGAGTCACTTGGTAAAGTTGAGAAATGCCGTTGTCGTCACTCCGAGCCCTGTTCAAGTGACGCCACTCGTGTTGGAAACGATTCGATGAGAGAAAAAGTGAATATCAGTGAATAATAAAGACTCCTAATTCCTACTGCCGGTTTTATGCATTTGTACAAGTCTTGAGAAACATTTTAATTATTCGTCAATCACTACAGCGTTTGCAGCAATTTGAGTAAATCGTTGTACAACAATGGATTTGAGTCAATAGCGTAAAGGAAATCTAAATGGTTGAACGCCTCCAGCTTCACTTTGTACTTGAGAATGACATTTGGTAGCTTCCTTGCCAACTCGTCCACATTCTGCAGAGCACAAACGCGTTTTCATCATTTAGCCCGTAAACTATTTCATATTTAATTTTTAATGTGAAATCTCACTTTCGGCACCGCCAACCAGTCATTGTTCCCATAAAACAAGGCGACTTTCGCCGTCACCTTTGACAAGTCGTAGGACGGAGGCTCGACAGAGCCGTACCTCCTCAGATTGCCCCGTCTTCCAAAGTCGAACTGTTGGAACTTGCCGGACTGGACAAGCTGGAGGAAGTGGATCACTGTGTGAGTGCTAGTGCCGGCTGGAGTGTGCCCAACAATCACCGGGATCATTGACTACACAACAAATGTACAAGGTCAATCAGTATTACAAAATAATCATTTTAATGATGAGAAGCAACCCAAAAAATTCGGTGGTCTCTCACGTCGTTCATCTGTGGCCGATCAAAGCCGCACAGGGCGAACATGATATTTTCGCAGATCATCTTCTCCAAAATCTTCTCCTCACACAGTCTGATTTGCAATTCGTTGAGTATCCCGTCGTTTGGGAGGAACTGTCGCTGTCCAAATATCATCTCGGCAATCTACCATTTGCAGTCGTACAAAAAGGGATTAATCAGTTTTGTACCCGTATTTACAATTAATGTTGAGATCTTTTGTGCTAGCTGATGGAAGACCTTTAACTCGTTAACAAAATCAGCCAAATATCGAACAACAGGCGAGCCAGTCCCATTGAGGTAAGCTACAGGTCCGAGGCCGAACATGGCGTGAATTTTGGAGTTGTACTGGGGATACTCGGACATGGCAATCCAGAAAGCGACGGTGCCCATTGAGTGGCCAATGTAGTAAATCTTCTCGTTTCTTGTCGTTGCTAAAATCAAGTCGATAATTGCTGGAATGTCGTACATGCCAACCTCGTGGAAACTACGGACACACCACAGAAAGCAGCGTTCACTTTCTACTGCATATTTAAATGTCTCATCAACTAATCCCATTTGTGTGCATCAAATTTGCGCATGTGACATACCTAAAATCCCAAAACTCAACGTTGTCCGGTGACAACGCGATGTGCTTCCGACTGTACGTATTTCCTCTGACGTTTGCCATCCACACATCGTAACCCAAATCGGCAAGTTGATAAGCTGCATATAAATCACAACTTATTTTCGTCATTATGACACAAATTAGTGGTAGCAATAAGATGACAGGTGCAAACCTAAAGCTTTGTCTACGGTGTTCATAATCCAGTCCGCGGACGAGCAGAACAAGCCATGATGCAGCAACACTGCCGGCCTTGTTCCGTTCCTCTTTCCGTGTCTCCCATGCGGTATGCGGTGCAACGTGAGAATATAGCCGTCTTGGGTGATCACCTCGTGGGCCTCTGCAGGATAACCGTACTTTATTAGCAGCTCCAACTGTACAATAAAATCTCCTTGACACAAATCATGGCAAAGATAAATTCAATTGAGAAATCATTTTTACTACATAATTATTTTACCGTGTTGAGACGAGCGTCAGGGTTGTCACCGCTCTCCACGTCTCTTGGAAGTCGCAGACTTTGAGAAGCGTCTTCAGTCCAACCGGTGTCTTCAGCGTTGTTCCACCTCCACCCGTCGTCCACTGAATTTGCGTCACTCCACCAGCTCAGTCCATCTGCCGACACAGGTTTTTCGGCACTTTGTTTCGCAGCAACGTTCCAAGTGGACAGCACAAAGGACGCAATCACCAGGAGAAAAGCATTCCTCCAAAGGGTATCACAGGATTGTGACAGCATTTCTTCAAAGTCTGACGACAGCTCTGAAACGGGAACAATAAGTGGAAGAAATGCCCTTTTATTCTAGAGACTAGAGAGAGACTGGACTTCAAACTCGACTAGATGCGCTGAATGCAACTGCGTGACTGGTGTGACGTCGTCACTGGATAAATCCACAGGAAATACTATTGTGAAAACCAAAAGTGGAGTCTTCGTCGATTCACTGTTTTCCCACGCACAGTTTCAGCTTCGCGAAAGAAGCTTTGTGAACATGTCTCTTAATTAACAAGACTCCTCGCCTGGCATCATCAAAAAATCTTCCCAGAGTCAATGAGTGTCCATTTAATAATGACAATCCCATTTATTTATTTTTTCACACTGACGACAACACTCAAATCGTGACAAAGAGAAAGAGAAAAAACAACAGAGAATAATAAAAATGAGACTGATGAGCAGGGCGAATTCCAGTCGTCTTCGCGACACGCTTTGTAACCTCATTGGCATGTCATCATCTCGTTATGATTAATCCTATTCCGCTCCTCTCGTCGAATTTGGTGTTGTGCCATTCATGAAAAGAGAGAGCTCTGTTCATCGTAAGTGGAGTCCAGGACAAAGTCGATGCAACTTTAATGAACTGATTAAACATGAGAAAATGATGTTTTTGTACTAAAGGGTGAAGAACTGTGTGTGCAAGCCAGAAGTAAATGTTTATTCTATGTTCTTCTCATCGCTCCTTTTCCAGCGAAACAAAGAGATAAAACTGTTATCCTCGAGTTGCAGAGTTGAGCGCGGTTTGCGTGTGAGTCATCATGAAATTCTTGTTTTTCTCTCGTTGCTGTCACAACAGTTTTATCAACTTGACACGTTGTTCTTGTTATGCCATATTATTATCAATTATGCTCAGAGGAAACTCTGTCTTTTATAATTCTCTGCGATGATTTCAACCTGTCGATTTCATTCAACACAACTCCCCTTTGTTGTTCTGAAAGGATATAACAGCCCAAATCGCGATAATTTTGAATCAACTTTTCAACCTGAGGCGAAACTCATATGTTGGTGAAACTTTATATACACACAAATTCAACCTTTCTGCATCGACTGGTATGGTCTAGAAAAATGCTACACGGCTACTTTCGCTAGAATTGGTCGACAAAGGCCGACAGTATTGCCATTTAAAAGCATGCAAAAGGTTAATAAAGTACATCCGTCTTCATTAGATGTCCAAAAAATTATTGAAGCGAAGATCGCAGCGTTCTAAGATTTTTGGAGTATATCAATTCAACCTTTCTGCGTCGACTGGTGTGGTTTAGAAAAATGCTACAAGGCTCATTCAGTCAGTATCTTGAATGACCCACAAGGGTTCACTACTTGGTAGCAAAACATCATTGTGCCACCAATCAAGTATCCATGGAATACTTTGGACAAGTATGTAAGATATAGATAATAAATCTGACGAAGTCCACACCATATTTCAGTCAGTCGAAAAGTCCCCGAAAAATAACATGAAACTTTGCTCGGTGTTAGCTTACACTGAAAGCTTACGTTTGTCTTATATTTATCGTAGGTTAAAACCAAATCGTAGGTCAAAACCAAATCACAGGTTAAAACCAAATCACAAGTTAAAACCAAATCGTAGGTCAAAGCCAAATCGTAGATTAAAACCAAATCGTAGGTCAAAACCAAATCCTATGTCAAAATTAAAAATTGTGAGCAAATAATCAACTCCAAATAATAAAAATCGAACCTAAATTAGAGGTAAAATAAAACCTAATTATTGGTAAAACATAAACCTTAATTATAGGTAGAAAATAAACCTAAATTATAAATAAATAATCAAACCTAATTATAGACAAAAATGAAACCTAATTATAGATAAACATCAAACCCAAACATTAATTCACCGATCATCCACCAAATCTTAAGTTATAAAACAAAACCAAACTTTTACGGAACATGTTCCATAACTAAAGCGACTTTTTTATAAGACGAGATCAGAAATAAGCCGATTGCAAATGTGCAATCAACATGGCCAACAGAACACAATGTTTAAATTTTGACCTTCTTCCTCTGTGAGAGCCGCAAGAAATGACGGGCTTTTTAAAACTGTGAATTCCTACTACGAA
>JAHZMW010004037.1:0-69297 GCA_027743745.1 Alloscopus bannaensis
AGGCAGCAGAAAGAATTGAGTTTCATTCAGGAGAAGTTAAAGGAATACACTGATCTCTATGCCGAGCTCAGCCAAGTCAACAGAATCAAGGACAATATTCTGGCTGATTCGAAAAAACAGTACGAGGAGACTAAGGCTATAAATGTGGATCTCCATCGGGTACATTACGTGTGATTAGCCTTTACCCAATGACATACATGATTTGAATCTTTGTCAGGTAGTCATACGAAAGGTGTATTCTTATATAATTTCTGCATTTGACAGTTAGTGAATGATCAGCGCGATCTTTATGATGAAGCAAAAAAGCAGCTTGCCAAATGTTTCGATGAGAAAAAAGAATGGTAATTTTTCTTATTTTTTAAAATGTCGTACGAGTGTGAAAGCTGGTTTCTAGTAATGTTTTTTTTTTAAATTTCAGGATGAAAATGGAAAAGGATTACTTACTCTGCATTCGATCTGCAGAGAGGTTTAAAGAAGAGGCGGAAGAGCGTTGCCGAAAACTTGAAGCTGAAAGACGAGAATGGATGTCTGGTCAAGGGAGTTTACCAAAGGAGACCCAGCAACCGGATGTTGTTATTGATAATGTTTGCAGTGAGCTATCGCTGATGGAATTGTCCAACAAAAATCAGGTCAAATGTGATAGTGACCGCTCATCGAAAACGAAGGAGGATCTAGGGATCACATTGAAAGATTCTACTAACACTTGTTTCGACGAGTGCTCTGAACGACCGCCGCTTCACGTTGAGCGCATCACTGCTGCAGGGCAAACCAGCAGTAAGACCGCTGCTTCATTGATTTTCGCTTCTCAGGTAGCCGTAATCAGTCCCGAGGATGACCTTGGCTCATTGAATAAGGAAAATAGTGTGAACTCGGAAAAAAAGCTTAGTGGATGGCATGGTAAATATACCAAAACGAAACAATCAGTTTTATGTATAACGCGAAGTCGATTACTAACGTTGTACTCTTCTGTTTTTTTTAGAGAACGAAAAACTTTTGTCTTTAAGAAAGTCATGCGGAGGTTCTTTACGAAATGCATTGTTGGGTTGGTGCCAAAGACGAACTGCAAGCTACATGAATGTGGATATTACTAACTTCAGCGAGTCGTGGAAGGATGGTTTTGCACTTTCTGCACTGATTCATAGTTTTGCACCCTCATCATTTGATTACAAGACATTGGTGGAAACTAAGTGTCCAGAAATGAATTTCCGTACTGCAGTTCTCACTGCCAAAGATTTGGGAGTTACTGCTGACTTGGTATGTCTACAATTCTCAATCACTCAAATCACTTTTATTTAGCTAGTTTAAAAAAAAATATTTTAAATGCAAATCAAATTTGTATGTATTTAATCATGTCTACAGGACGTGGAAGGCATTCTCAATTCTTCCTGCCCACCATGGGAGAATATCCTTCACTACGTTGCAGAGATTTACTGTGCTCTTGACACTGAAATGTCAGGTTAGATTGATCTGCGCACCCTCTGTTGTACATAGTTTCTTGTTATGCGATTTAGAATTATTGACGTCGAAATCGAGTTGGATGTCTGGTAATTAAAATTCTTTGAAAGAATTTCAGAACTGATTAAATATTACGACTACTACTTATATGTATGTTGCTATTCTCAGAGAATAAGATGAGAGGAGGAGTTGCTATGTTATTAATACCTATAAGTATCCTTGTTACTTTATCCTGTCATTATAGAAATGTATACCATTGAAATGAAATAAAGCTTAATGCAAACGTTTTCACATTCTCAATGTTGATTGATACACTGTCTCCGTTACATATTCGTCGGAAGATGAACAGGTTTCAGCACCAAATGCAAACTACGGTGAAGCGTCATGAGAATTTACAACTATTAGTGAAACCAATGTGTTAAAGTGTAGAATGAAATGTAAAGTACACACACTGTAAATAGGGAGTACAATGAGGAAGTTTCAGTTGTACATTTTTATTATTACTACAATCTTAAAGTTTCCGTGTTCAATCTTCGCACCATTGTGTTTATTTGTTGACAAATTTCTCTCCGGTTTCAATATTCTTTTTAAGTTCTGGGAGAGCCTTCTGGAGTAACTCCTGCTCGAAAGCACTAAGTTTTCCAAGTCCCAGATTCTTTTCCACACCATTAGGCTAGAAATCCCAAACATACGTAAAGTATAATCATTAGTGTCGTTTTTCACTTAATTTGCCGTACGATCACACTTGTCGAGGATTTGAA
Organism: Alloscopus bannaensis; assembly: GCA_027743745.1. Taxonomy (NCBI): domain Eukaryota; kingdom Metazoa; phylum Arthropoda; class Collembola; order Entomobryomorpha; family Entomobryidae; genus Alloscopus; species Alloscopus bannaensis. The sequence continues at coordinate 2,217 of JAHZMW010004037.1, forward strand.
TACTGTACACTTACTCCAAGAACGAGAGGAGTGGCAAAATAAGATGCCTCCGTAACATCGGATTTGACGTATGCACATTCAATGACCCCCTGCTCGCCTTTCATTGCTCGGAGGATGGAGAAAGTAAACCTAGCGCCAGCGTAAGCCATGGAAAGGGTGGCAGATCCCGCACCAGCTTTAGCTTTCACGACTTCTGTTCCAGCTTCCTAAAATATAGAAGACAAACACGATCAGGCTAACTGTATAAATTATGCAAAGCATATGCTTCAATTTTTGAATCCTCACCTGAATTCTCTCGGTAAGTGCTTTCAACTGGTCCTGTGGAAACTGCACTGCAGGCTTGCACTGAGAGATGAGAGGAATTATAGTTACACCAGAGTGTCCGCCGATGACGGGACAGTTCACTTGAGAAGGATCCAGTCCCTAAATCACAAAATTAATGGATATTTACTCGACACCCAGCCTGTATAATCTTTCAAATAATTCTCCAGTCAGTGTAGTAACTGTCGACTGTTGGGCTCAAAGAGTAAAGTTCGAAGATTCTACCAGTGTCTAACCAAGTACAACACACCTTAGCATCAGCAATGAAAGTGTTAGCACGAACAACGTCCAAAGTAGAAACACCAAAAACACGTTTGGGATCATAGACTCCTGCCTTCTTCAGCACTTCTGACGCAATGGGAACTGTGCTGTTAACCTACAACCGAAATTAACACAATTTTTATAGAAACATTGCAACGTTTGTTTCATCTGATTTCATCAAAAGATCACTAATTAGCTAGTGCAACTGGGAATTTGGGTATTATTAACTACAAATATTGAACACACCGAAATTAACTAAGCACACCACAACAACGTTAACGGTCCGTTCCGCACACACGTACAAAAGTCTTGACACTATCTAAATCAGCAATTAACAAAACTACACCAAACAACTACTTCAAGCTATAATCCTAATTAAGCTAACCTACGAAGCCGTAAAATGTTAACTCACCGCAGCAGACGTAGACAGATTTTTGGCTCCATGGTTGACCAAATGAGCCGCAACGGGCGATCTTGAAATCCTTGAAAACATGTTCTCGTCTAAAAAAACGAAGTCAGTGCACAAAAGCAAAAATCGAATACGTTACTTCAACAGTCGTCGAGGTGTGAAATAGTGAACAATTGTTAAAACAACCGGAAATGTAATTGTTGGAATTCTCTCAAAATGACCGACCGCACGACAAGCGAAAAGTATTTAGAGGATTACTGTCTCTTGATGAGGTGGTGTGTGGTTTCGTGTCGGAATACGAGCACCCTCACTGCTGCAGGTTCAGCTGGAAAGTGAAGAGGATTCGAGTAAAGCAGCATTTGTTTGCATATTACCAGGATGATTGTACGATCACGAGAACTTTTCCTCTCTCAACATCGTCTATATACGCGAACATCTCGTGTACATCACCACGACGTGTATTTATATTTCGTCAAAAGTGAGACGGTAGCATAGAATTTTTTTGGACACGCACACACGCCTCTATAGTGGTCCAGTTGTGGTGCATGCAGTTTGATTTGCATGCAACTCTGTGATATTATAGGTAACCTCGGAGAGCGATATGCGAAGTTTCATATGAAATTATTGCGAGTGGGGCCCATCCTGTGCCACTTGTGCCGGATCCGAAAGCCACCGAGAGGAAATGCATTACAATTGGATAAGAAATTCGTTTTGGTCGTGGATGGAAATGATTAAGATGTTACTATCGTTTGTGTCATAGATGAAGAAATGGATTTGAGATTTGATAACTTGATGAAACAGACGGGAAATCTGCATCTGCCATGCATACTCTTGTAATCTTTGACTGTTTTACTTTCTGAAGCCATAATTATGTAACCCACACATTGTACTTTCAGTACTTTGTACTTATTTTTGATTTTTACCAAGTCAGCGTGTACAGTCGGTCGTCGTGAAGAGAAATGAGCGACCTTGTACTTGGCTTTCTGAGCACGGTCTCATGAGGTGAGCAGCATGCAGATGCAAAATGTGTATCTTTGCAATTTTATCAGCGTATGTACAACCACGATATTGTACTTCTGCCACATGATCGCAGAGTGACAGCCGTTCCATTTCCAAACATTGTAAGCATATCGTACTGTTGCCGTAGATTGCATTTATCTCGTAGTTCTGGCTGACATAAACTGGCATAAACTGAAACATCATTTTTAAATCACACTTTTTATTTGCAAATGTAATTTGTGCAAGATGATCTTTCATCTTTACGCATATACGCATCCTGGTGTATCATGGAAGATACTTATGCTGCTTCACAAAGAAATGTAGCTTGTGGAAAATTTCACGAGTTGAGTATAAGCGACTTTTGCGTAACTTGTTTTTGGCAACTGGAGTGCAACGTCGGAAACAACATACACTGCGAAGTGCGAACCAGTTCAAATCAAATATTATTATACCTACACCTGTACCTACGACCTATGAATTTACCTAATCATCGTCTCAACACACCTGTCGCTTAAATGGAGATGTTAAATGGTGGACGGATACGATGCTGGATTTGAAACGCAGAAAAGGTTGATTTTCTTGACACAACAAAAAAAATGATGCGTAGTGTATCAAGCACTGCATTTTGGTAACCGTGATGAGACGTAATGAATGGGAGCACTAAAACGAGCTATACTACCTGCCTATAACGCATAGAATAAAGATATATACGTGTATATATATATTAAAACGTTCTTCTATGCCTATAACGAATATATGTACCTAGGTTGATAAACATTTTTTGTTACATTTTTTGTTTTGTTTTTTGCAAATCATAAGACTCATGCTCTTGGAATTCACAAATTGTGAATATCTTTTCCCAATTTGCACTGGGTCATTTGATTCGATGTGATTGGTATGCAGATAGTAAGCAATTAATTACAATGAAAACACCAACTACAATCAATCCCAAATACTGAGTGCGGGGGCGTCGGTTTCAACATCACCGTTCCGGTGGCTGTGGAAGTATGCACACTTCGAACACGTGCATGGGTTGCGCATTACTATTGCCAAGCTGTTTGCCGTCATACGCATCTCCTCGAACCATAGAGAACTGCAAACCACCCATGAAACTTGGATAGTCATGTACAATACTCATATTTTCCTCAAACCATCAGACGAAGCACGTGTTGTGTGATCAACAAAACTCTGAACACTGGAATAACGTTGTGCACACCCTTCCCGGTTTGTGAACAGTGTCAAATTTTGCAGTAAAAATCCGTGTCTCTGCCGAGTTGTCAGTGTCAAATTTGGGCCAGAGTTTTGCTTCGTGAGTGGGGTTGGTTTAACTCTGCGATTGTCTCATTCTCACACTAAAACAGCGATGGATTTAAGTTGGTCGACGCTGAAAGGGACGGTGAATCCGTTGGTGTTGGATACTATTGAGGAGTTCGGATTCAAAACAATGACCCCAGTGCAGGTAGAGGTCTTACCTTTGAATACTAAAGCTCAATTAATTGGTTGTTTAATGAAGACGAAGATGAATATATTGAATTGATTCGTCATGGCTGGTTTTTAAAATGCAAAATTTTTGTAAATTACTCACAGGCTGCATGCATTCCTGCCATGTTGGGGTACAAGGATGTCGCCGCGGAAGCGGTCACAGGGAGTGGAAAAACGCTGGCCTTCCTTGTTCCACTACTGCAGCTTTTGTTGGTAAGTGATTAGACGGATACGTAACCAGTACATGTCACTTTGAGGCAGTATGACATCTGAGATTTTCATGATTACTTTTATCATGTATACTGTTCGTTCCTTTTATCAACTGTAGAGAAGGGAGGTAAAATGGAAGAAGGTGGAAGTTGGAGCTGTGATCATTGCGCCGACGCGTGAACTAGCGCTACAAATTAGTGAAGTGTTGGAGCCGTTCTTGAAACGCCTTTCACATCTGTCTCATGCTCTTTTTATTGGGGGAACGTCAGTTCAGAATGACATTGACAAATTTAACGACAATGGAGCAAATATCATAATCGCCACACCTGGGAGACTGGAGGATCTGCTGCTCCATCGTGAGGGATCGAACCTGCCTGCTGCTCTGAAATTTTTGGTATTTGACGAATTGCGACTGAATGAAAGTGTTTCGCGATGTTGGCACATTTCATGCTTAGTGCTTAAACGAATGTGCGTTTCTGTGCAGGAGGTTCTTGTTTTGGATGAAGCGGATTGCTTGCTAAGTCTGGGGTTCGAGAAAGCTATCAACGCAATTTTGCAAATGCTTCCTAAGCAAAGGAGAACCGGATTATTTTCCGCTACTCAGACGACGGAAGTGTTAAAGCTCATCAGAGCAGGACTTCGAAATCCAGTTTCTGTCGTTGTGAAAGACAAGAATCAACGTACTCGGGTTCCAGCATCCTTGGAAAACTTTTATTGGGTCATAAATCCTCAGCAGAAGTTTCAGGCCTTGATGAGCTTTGCTAAAATGCATTCCACAGAAAAAATCCTTGTATTTTTCCCCACATGTGCTTGTGTGGACTACTTTTCGCTTCTATTGAAAAGGTATGACCGTTTGAACGTAACAGTGGGGAGTTGAGTTGTGAATTTTTTGACAGTTACGAACACATTCTTACCGTATTTTATTTTGCAGCTTTCTAAAACATAATAGTGTGTCCGCAATTCATGGGAAAATGAAAGAAAAAGTACGCCTTTCTGTGTTTGAGAAGTTTAGAAACTCGAAAACAGGTATGGTAACGAAACTTTTCGTATTGCTGTTAATGCTGTTTCAGTAATGAGTAAAGAACGTATCCATCAGGAATTTATTCGTCAGTTTACATTTCTTTCAGGCATCTTGTGTTGTACGGATGTGATGGCACGAGGAATAGACATAACAAAAAAGATTCACTGGGTTATTCAGTTTGATCCTCCGTCAAATCCAGCGACCTTTATCCATCGGTCTGGTAGAACTGCCCGGTGCGGTGAAGAAGGGAAAGCAATATTATTTTTGCAGCCGTCAGAAACGGAATACGTCAAGTTCATAGAAATTAATCAAAAGGTAGATCAGCAAGGCATTCTACCATTTTTATTAATACGCGTGAGAAGATGGGAGGAGTTTAATAGCTTAGATGTTTGTGCAGGTCAGTTTGCAGCCATTTGAATTTGACGACATCAAGACTGATCAGAGCGAGCAGCTTCTTCTTAAAATTAGAGATTTGCAACTTAAGGACCGAGCTGCGTATGATAAAGCCGTTCGAGCTTTTATGTCATACTTTAAATCCTACTCAAAATATGAGTGTAGTTTAATATTAAGAATTAAAGGTACTACGCAAATACAAGTATTATGTCTGTGAAAGTGAATTATATTTCTGTGCTGATACAATGACTTGTTTGTGGTAGATCTCCAACTAGGTAAGCTAGCTGTCTTGTATGGCTTACTCCGGTTTCCCAAAATTGCCGAACTCCGCGGAAAACTGCCTGAGGACTTTCAAAATCACAGTTTTGACGTGAATGATTTGCAGTACAAGTAAGTTAAAGAATGTTGGAGTTTGCAATCTAAATTTCTTATTAGGTTAATAAATTCTACTTTACAATACAATGTTTGCATGGTGCAGAAATAAGCAAAAAGAGGAAAGTCGCAAACGCAAACTTCAAACTTTTCAAGAAACTGGAAGTTGGCCAGGACTGAAAAAGAAAAGCGCCAGGAGAGCTGTTGATAGCACACCCTGGTCTGTTGCAAAAGAGAAAAAAGCCAAGAAACATGAAAAGAAAACTCTTTTAGCGCAGAAAAAATCAAACTCCAAAGTATTATCTGACAAGGAATTAGTTTTGATGGAAAAGGCATTTTCTAGTGATAAAAATTAATTAGAATAAGGATAGTTTTCACTGAATTTTTTATTAGATTTGCAATTTTAACGGACGGTGTGAAATAAATACGCATTCTCATAATTTTCGGTAAAATTAATTTCGTTGTGGCATCCCAAATTGAAATTTTTCAATAAAGCATGTACGTTTCGATATATGCACAATATGATCCCTCTATGTAACAAACTTGTAATATCATAAACAAATGGTACAAATCTACGTCGCATAATTCTCGTCGTAATTTAATGAAAAATACGAATATTCTCAACAACCACCACCCTATAAAACGAGACAGAAACTTCGACGTAATTAATTGATCCAGGCTGATTTAAATACGCTCAATATACATTTTCTAAATTGGGTGTTTTCATTTCGATTTTCCTTGAACACCTTTAATTGATCTTAAGAAAAACCGTGACTTTTTTATTTCCAAATCATTTCTAACGCTAGCTGTTGTGAAATTTCAGTATGTTTGCGCAATGCTTCATTGACCTGTTTTGTAACACATTACAGGTGATGAATCACACAGAGCGATTAATTCATGATCCATACATGTACACGCAATCAAACCATTATTTGTCTTTCAAAAACCATTTTAACTTCGGGTAAGAAATATTTTTTTATTCTGGTTCTTGTCATATCGATTGCAGCAATGGCCATGTAACAACTTTGAACAAAATTTCCAAATTATAATTAGCATTGCAAAATAATTTTACTAATTTGAGTAGATGAATTTTGCCGGTCCAGCATATACTAGGTGGCAGTGACATACATCGAGTCCGCAAACAATTTAGTACTTGCTCTAATTTGTGATGGCATGCAAATTACTCCCATGAATCACTAATACCACATACAAATAGCAAGCATTTACAGGAAAAACGTTATCTACAGAAAAATTAAAAAGGACACATGTTGGATGATTTGCACTACGCCTCAATTTACCATGAGAACACTTGGGATAAGGTGATGAGAACGCATTACAATGACCAATGACGCTGGTTAGCTGTTTACTTACTAGCAATCAGTAAGTGTCCGATGAGATTTCTTCTGCACTGTACTCGACGTCGTTACGCAATTGATGAAAATTGCCCTTTCAACGGTTGCCTACAACGTGTCATGTGCGAACCTCTGAACTGGGTAGTCCTGCTCAAGTGTGACAAGGCTCGTCTCTCATTGATATGAAATTGCAGGAATCTAGCACGGTGTTGTTAGCTTGTTCATTCGTGTCGTCGTCATTTGGACACCAAAAGCAATTCGCCGACCCTTTGAAGGTGTCTCCAAACAGTTTCACTTGCAAGGCCCATGAATCATGCACAATATGGCAATGATTTTAGTCTAGAGAAACGCGCTAGCGTTGCACGCCAACGTTGTTTCGTGTCAGATAAGCTTAAAGCGAATTGTATATCAGGTCTTTTGATCATCACATTTTACACGACTAGTCTAAATATGGGTTTAAAGACGGGGTATGAGTTCACAAGGGTTTATTCGTTGAAAAGTTCAAATAACAAATTAGTCAGCACCTCTTTCCCAACCTTAGGAAAGCTGTAATAATTACAGTTTTCTTGTAGTAGGAAGACGTCTTGTCAACGAGAGACTGAAACGTTTAAATCTCTGCTCGTTACGTAACAGCCAAATGTTGCTGTTAAAAAATCAGTTTAAACTTTAAAATTATGACATGGCGGAACAATGTCGCTTTAAGCAAGGTATTTTTTCCTGTGTGTGGTGTGTCAGTCAGGTAGTGTGCTCACGCAACTTTCCCTGTCAGTGCCACGGTGACCTCCCAAAAATGATAATCATGTCGTGTTTGAAAAATCGCATAAGCTGCACCATACATGCTTTCAACGATTACATTACGCTTCGTTCCATAATATAATCCAATGACGTCTAATAATCTACCTACCTGTTTTAATTTCGGTAAGGGAAAAATGCAATGGTTGATTTTAGACTATCACCACACCACACAGGCAGAAGCAGGCATGATAAAAATTGAGAAAATTGTTTAGCATGCTATGTGAACTTCACACGCATTACATGTGTGTGCACAGATACACCTAACTGTCCTCACAAAATAATATGCAAAATGTTGACCAACATAAGCTGAACCAGTTCAGTTTTTTAGATAATTTTCTTGACAGTCTCCAAGATTTTTACGTGCGTTGTCACTGTCTCTCGAAAAAGGTATTAAATGACATTTTGCATACAACAAATGTGCAAACTGGGTGAGTCCACGAGGAGGAAATATATTAGAGTTGTGTCATTTGACTACCACCACATCTCATTTAATTTTTAACCTCGCAATCATCATTTACTGCATTCTTATATTTCTTGCTCACATATGCACGGGATAAGTGCTGCCGCTAACTGTAACATTAATTGTCTCCTCGTCTCTTATTTCCGGTTCGAGCAAATTCACAATTTCTCACCTGGTGCCAATGTGTCAGTATCCAAATCGTGCGATGACCATTTAAATTATTCGAATAATAATATGGGGGCGCTTTATAAAAACTTGCATCTTTCGCATGGGGAGACCTCTTATTAATTAATTCAGTCCCATTATCTTGTTAACTGAAGACCGAACTACGTAGTAAGGTAAAAACGGAATATCGAAATGTGAAATGTTGTACGTCTCGACAAGGATCTATAAAAACAACAACAAAAAACGAGCAAATTATCAAGAAAGAGCATTTAAAGTGATTATTTTGAAAATTACGATTTCAGAAAAGAAATTCTATAACCAGAGCAAATTTATTTTACATTGCAAAACTCGTAATTCATGTCTAGAGATAACAAACTTCGAAGCACTTGATAGACATTGTATACACATAAAATACAGGGATGTGTATCATGTAATGAATGTTCTTGAAATTATGAGACTAGTTACAAAGAATTAGATTTAGTGATAGTAATTTCAGCAATTGGCATATCGTTTGATTCAAAAAATTAAGAACAAATTTCCGTTTACAATGATCAAATTCATTGAGGTTAACGCTACCGTATCCCAGTCTGGAACGTCTGGTGCAGCTCCAAATGCATTCACTCTTTCTGGAGTCCTACTTTGTCGTCGGGAATCGACACAATACTTTTGTATATTATACCTTGTGTTTTCTGAAAAAATTATACCATTATTAATCGTATCGATTTCCCATCATGACCACACCAGACAAGAATATTAAACTCTGATAACGCTGAATTAACGAAATCAATTCGAGACGATGGTAACTGCTACACTGCAGACCTCAATTACACATTATTGTAAAGCAGGAACAATTTTTCACTTGACAAGGAAGCGTTCATCAGAGAAAATTTCAATGAGCCATCCACGCATTGTTCTTATGCCCAATATTTCCAACATAAACGCTGGTTGCAGGCGGATACAGGAACTTACCTTTGATGTCAACTGCAAACTAATCAAATTGGTCGTTTTTTTGGTGAGTAGCATTAGTAATTTTTTTAAATTCACTTCACTTCAAAAATAGTGAACTGCATTGCAAATTTATTGACAACAGCAACAGCGTTACCTATTCAAGAACATAGAGTCATGTCAACCTCATTCGTAGCTCATCTATCTTACGGCTTGTGCATTTACGGTTGCTCCGTTCCTCCAAAGTTGTTTTTATATAAATGAAAGGTAAGCATGCAACTGCGCTACCCTCCATTTAACACTGAAGCAAATGCAGTTGCTTTCTACCAAACTACAATATGATTACTACATCATTACATTCTCACTTGTTGTTCGTATGCCCTATGCCCTCCATTCCTTTGCATTTGCATCTCGCAATATGGCAGGCATCTTCTTAATGCGAGCGTGATTGTGCTATTTGCTTTTTATTCGTTTATTTTGTGGCACATACTAAACATTCCCTTATTAACGAGTATGCACACAACAGACACACACTCATTTTAATTATTACGCAAGATCACACATCAGGCCAGTTGACTTGAACTGTAGCATCTTATATAACTGGCATTACAGAAAAAAATGTGGCACAAGCTGCGATAAGTTATGACGCGTTTGTGGGCACTCATCCGTCCCACTCACTTTTATTGGATTTGGGTAGTTATTTTATAGCTACATATAATACTTTTTAAAAAAAATATATACCACCTAGCATTCGTTGGATACTTTGAAGGTATCAAACGAAAACATAATGTGCAATCCTACTCGTATGCTAAACTGCCCAATAGCCATTGGTATTAATTCCTTAAGTAACTTTTTGAGGTAGTATTAACCACTTGAATATTATGAATGTATAATACGGAATGAGTGATGTATTTAAGAGCATACCTATGATTTCATCATTGCGAGAAGGAAACAAAGCGTGAGATATCTATTGACCAAATCCAAGGAATAGTACATCATATTTCGTCCTTGCCCTTTAAGTCCACTCTGTTCCTCATTCTGATGACGTCATCTCGACATCACAGATTTGGTGCATGTCGAATGAAGACGTGAACTTTTTTTTTAAAGAAGCAGATTATTATGAAGCAGTTAATCTTAGGTTTTACACTGCCACCATCAATCCGGTTCATAAATGACGACGATGGAAATCTGAAGTTGAAAATGATGTTGCTAAAGATTAAGTTGGAACGACACAGTGCTCTCTAGAAAACCTAAACTTTGAAAGCCAAGTTTTGTTGTAACTTCTGGTTAACAGAGCATCTCAAATTCTCATAAATGTTTGCAACCGGCGATATTCGGGACGGGCTTAAAGCGTGCCTCGAAATCTCAAGCAATATTTAGGTACACATTATGGGCGTCTTTCTTAATAATTCTTTGAGAAAGTTGTACACAACATTTACGTTCCGCCTAGAATATTTCGGATAGATGAAAGTAAAAATACCAGTACATGCTGTCTTCCCTAGCTCGATGCGCAATCAAACCTTATGTAAAACAGGGACTAATGTACAACTTTCGAACCCCGCCTCAACTTTTTCGTGTTACTACAAAAATTGATTTGAAGGATTACTTTTGATTTCCAAGAACAACAAGTGTAAATACAGAATCACATTACGAAAGTGAAGATAGTTGTGAGCAGTGCCTGCGGACCTACAAAGACGAGATGAATGCATGAGCCTATCCGGTCTGTATATATGCCTTGTATCACACCAACTGTACCTGTATTTATTACGCCAGACAATTCCAGTCAGTTTACTGGAATGTGTTGCCCATGTTTCCATCAGCCTACCAACACCATCAGGGTAAAATAGCTGACTTGAAGAGCTGTCATTTCGCATGAATGGAAAGTTGTAAATGATGTCCCATTTTCATGATCCCCCACCAACACGTAATGGCATCTGTTACTACAAAATTATACTGACGTTGAAATTGTTAGGCAGTGTATGCACCTGGTCCTTGCAAAGCAGCATTTATTATGACTATGACGTTCAATTCGCAAGTGACGCACTATTAAAATTCTTGTCGAGTGCCAGACAGTACTGATCACGCTCATTACTTGACAAATCAGAGTTGCATATTTATGCCTTTTTTATAAGATACTGTCTCCACACACGACGGCATTGTAGACTTTTGCAGGAACTGTGATGATGATCAGCAAAAAAAATTGATACCTTAGAAGTCATCTAACGATCTAGCTCATTTACATATTATATATAGTGCATAGCAGCGTGAGTATATTCTAGTATGCATTCTAGGAGACTGCAAAAGTGTGTCTGGCAACAGGTTAGCTCGGACGAAAATCGAGTGGATTTTGGAAATTGTTACTTTTTATTTCACTCCACACGCTTCAGTGTAGTGTTCCACTCACGCATCCACAAGCAATGCAGGACAACTAATTCAAGCATTATAGATTCAAAGTAAATACGCAAATCTTTGTGACTACGAAGTCATGCAGTTACCAATTTCATGTCCCAAAAGTGTCTCCTGTCTCTCTTCTGCATGAAGCATGTACTGCTCATTTATTTAAAACATAAAAAACATGTTTAGCCCGTCGAGCCTAGATGTATGACACGTTAGAATGAAGAATCTTTAATAATTGAGTGGATAAAGGTGTAACCTCATTCAGAAAAGGGCTAGCAAGAAAAAAACTGACTGCGCCAGCTACAGGACGATTACCATGCTGACTTTTTTTCAATTGACGATTATAGGTTACATAGACGTATGGCTATGATGACATTTGCATTCGGCAAGTTGCTCACAGACAAAACTCCTTACATTTAACACGCTTCGCAGTTGTACAAGTTGTAATCAGTGTGATTCTGTATAGCCCACTGATTTCTGTCTCCCTTGTTGCAGGATAATTTTACTGAGCCTTTGCCTAGCTGATCGATTCGTAGTTTATTAATATGGCGATTTACATTCTCTCTCCTAAATTTTGGACAAGGAGAACTGCATTCTAAACGATTTTTTTGAAAAGGCATTCTCTGCAATAGTTAATGCAACATTTTGCATTCATTTTCCAACAGATTCATCGTATTAAAGGCAAAGAATAGTTGCGTTGTTGGTGCGCAAAAAGGGCGAACTTTGATTTGCCTGGCACTTTTAGTGACTGGCTCTGTCCGTCGGGTAGGACCCCTGCTGTCTTTAGTGCATCCTGAAGTGCATTGCAATTACTTCGTTCTTCCCTTCAAAAATGAGATTTTGCGCACACATTCTCTATCACCATTTCACCAACATGTCGCTTGCTTGCCTCACCCTTTTTTACTGGCAAGAAATGCAACGGAAAAAATATGCCTGTTGCCTGTATCTATATATACACCGGTTACAATGATAGTACATTACATAACTGCTGCTTTAATACAAGCATTCTCAGTTTTGGTGTTAACCAAAGTTGGCCCACGACGACCCTCTGCAAAACAATCTACCCTCCATTTTTTCATCGATGCAAACTGAAGTGAAGGTACTCAAATCAAATGAATTCAACCATCTCATTCATATTTAGATGAATGCAGAGTGTCAGATAAGCTGCTTTGGACATTTTGGATTTTTTTCTTTCGGACTTCACCTCTCCTTTCATCATTTTATACAGTGTAGCTGTGAGCCTTCGCAGGACTTGAATGCCTCTCGCAATACTCAGTATTTTTATAGTTGCTTTTTAAATGAAAGTTAGGTCAGTAAAAAAAACCTTTTTCCATTTGTAAAACTTTTTTTTTCTCAGTTTTTTGATATTTGGTCAGCCATTTTTGTCTGTTTGTATTTTTCACATTAGCTAATCTAATGCAAGCATTATTATCGATACATCGTATTTACTGCAATTTCACATTTGACGACCAACTACAAAAGGCTTATGCGCCTTTACTTCACGATTAGTTATTCATTTCACTGCAATCAAATTGCAGAGTATTTTTCTGATCCCATTTCTAACAAAAGGGCTTCACTCAGTTGATGTGGCAATACTGAATAGATCGTACAAGGAGCATTTTTGTTTTTCAAATGAACGAATCTATCCCATTTGCCCTTCAACTTATACACAACCTAGTGACAGGAGTAACCCATCGTTGTTTCATGATGCAATTAGTGTTTCTACGCGTAATATTTTGCATAACTCTCCCAAGATCATTGAAGGTACTCTCACTCTGTCTACATGATCCTTTGATCTTGAAGTTGTTGTTTTGTTTTCAAGTCGCTCTCTGGTCACTAGAGCGTGTTGTAGTCCTCGTAAAAGACGTCGATAGAGTCCCGGTGTCACGTTTTTGTTTTTATTGTTACATTTACGAAACAAACGTCGAACCTCATAGAGTTTCTTCCAAATTATTTGTCAATCACTCAACACCAATCTCTGTTGTCTAAATGAAAACTCCACGGTGACGAACGACACTCATATTTTCCAAAAATGGCAAGGGAAAGTAAAGACAAATATTGGCGAAACAGACAGTCAAGATATATTTTGCCGAAGCCTTTTGAGATGAGCTGAAACAAGTAGCTCTAGTTATATGTAATATTGTCCTGCGTATCAAGAAGCATTGCGTGGAGTGGAGTGACTATTCAAGCGGATATTGCCCCCCTACGTGTGACCAGGATCATTGCTCAACTTTTCTAGCTTAAAATCACTAAATTAGCCATTATTTTAAGGGCAGCAACACCTAATGATAATAATAACAACATCTAATGTCGCTTTAAATTCACCCATGAATAGTTATGAGACTTCATGGTCCACTCTGCTAGAATTTAGTCTTCGTCATTCTTAAACCCAACTAAAAACCGTTTTCACTGTCGATTGTCCACGCGTCTATTGCGTGATACACGGCATAATTTGTACATAAAGGTTGTAGCTAGCATAAAGATGCAGAAATGATGCACTTTGGAGTCCTATAACAAGGCAATGAGACAACAATACGCTGAATTGAATGATAATTGTTTGTTCTGTTGAGTACAAACAGTGCATTGTGGGTACTCAGAAAACAGGCAGAGATCAAAAAGACGCTACAATAGGGTGCAGTAGGTACATCATCGATTCTAGCAAGTTGGGGTGCAGTACTCACAAATCCCAGAGCCGCACACATTGTCTATGCGAGAACACAAAAGTCAAAAGTATGCTATGCCATTTGCAATTGTAGATACAACATTTGCACACACTTTTTGTGTAATAGAATATTTGCTAATAATTGGAGAGCTAACTACCGCCTCAATGAATCTGTAATGAGTGTAAGTATACGTGCAGCGTTTTTTCGACTCTGATGTAATATGCGCGAGCTAATTGGAAACCAGCAATTGGTAAGGTGACTATGACTACGAGTTGTGTTTAGGGGAATGAGCACTTTGTAGAAATTTTCTTTGCGTTTCGTTACATTACTAGATTGTGACGGGATTGTATTGTCGTGTTTTACATGCATCTTGTGAGAGATGATGACAAGAATTGGTGATGCTTCGCTTCGCATCAAAAGATTTCTCAGAGAGGCATTCGAGAAAAAAGCCCACTTGCAGAAAAAAATGGTTGATTTGTTACACGCAACATGGCTTCATCATCATCAATCTATAAAAAATGAATAGAAAAATTTTGTGCAGAGTTCACGAGAAAAAAAAATGCAACGAGCAAGAACAAAGAATAATAAATATATATTATTTGAGTAAACGCCATCATCACGCCTTCTAACACATTGCTAACTGTTTCCACTCTTCTTTGCATGTGTCATCATTTTTCTCGGGTCAGTTTCATCTTTTCATTCCTGATATTTTGATTGATTTCGTTTTAATTCTGGTGCTGACAGAATGCAACCAGACGACGATCCATCAAACTGTCAGCATAATGGGATCGAAGTCAACTAGTTTGGGTTGTTCAATGATGAAGATTTGAAATTTAAGAAAAAACGACACTTTGCAAAGACGGATGTATGCTTAGGTCTAAGCATCTTGCTTATTCCTTGTATAAACTGTATTGTGTAGCACGTTGCTTGAACTTACTTTTACTTTTCTGAAATTTCCATTTAGGAAACTGCACGAGCAAATGAATAGCACTCTCAATGGCAAGGGTCATACTATTGACAACACACGAAAAACATGTTAGCGGTTTGCTAGAAAACATTGGTGAGCTCAAATGTGTTGCATCACACAATACGTGTAAAATCCGTTTTTATGAAATCACTTGCGCACAATTGACAATGGGCTATATTGCCGTCTTGGGTTTGTTGTGTGTAAATTATGTCATGTAAGTGTTGAGAAACCTTGCATGCTAAATAGACTTTACCTCAACCAAAGACGAGGAGGCAAGGCAAGGTCATATCGGTGGAGGATGTCATTCAGTTAAGCAAACTGTTTCAGGTAATGGTAGCTGTGCAGACGCCGACACCACGGAGGCTTACACAAGTACCTGTCAAATTTGCATGCGATTTCAATTGGACCTTTCAGCTCAAGCCTCCATTGAAC
Source organism: Alloscopus bannaensis (assembly GCA_027743745.1). Classification (NCBI taxonomy): domain Eukaryota; kingdom Metazoa; phylum Arthropoda; class Collembola; order Entomobryomorpha; family Entomobryidae; genus Alloscopus; species Alloscopus bannaensis. The sequence continues at coordinate 17,861 of JAHZMW010004037.1, forward strand.
AAAACTCAAAAGAGAGACTGGGCAACAAGTGTTTTGAAACTTTTCATTCTGTCTGACTAAACTTCAAGAATTTCGAAAAAAAGTGTATGTTAAAATAACTGTGATTCCGAATTTGGAAATGCACAAATGCCTGCCTTTCAGGTCTTAAGTGCTGAAGTTTCCTTTGACAGAATTGCACTTATCCAATTCATTACTAATTACTTTTATTAATTTAATTATACACGTTGTGGCTTACAATTTTTATACTTTAGACTCTGATTTGAGCATGCATCGGTCGCCTATCTTTATTTCATCATTTATGCGTCATGAGAATTTTTGTAAAAATGGTTACGATACACGTGCCAAACGGTTCTAACGTCAATAACTATTAAACTCGGAGAAAAATATGGAAACTCGGCATTCTATTACGTTTTGGAATGAAATAGGGAGTAGCATGGCTACAATTAGAGCCGGCTCCATTGGTACAGAAATATCGAATCATGTCTGATAAAATTGATAGATTTTACGTTGATTTAGTGAACAATATTAGTAATTGTAAATTTCCCGTAATGCATGCAGTCGATGAAGTACGCACGTGTAATTATACATGTAGAACAAGTCGTTCCTCGAAATTTGCTCCCTTTTACTACTACACCCTTATATGAAGGATTTTTATTTACCTACCGATTTTTTAAATTTTCATTCCAATACGCCACTATATCCGTCAACATTGCTATAATACTCGATTACGTATGCAACCCACGACAAGTTATATAATTATATGTTTTTTTCTTTGTTTGCATTTTTTCTTTGTTACCGAATCCACACTCCTCAAATTGATGTCACTATCCATTCTTGAGCAACTTTTTTGACCATTTTTTCACAGTGCAATTTTCGTTATTTCTCTACAACAAACGAGAGGAGAATGCCGTGTGCACATTTTTCCGAGGACAAGGATGATAATTACACGACAATATTGGTGATATTTTTTACTGCACTTTTTGGACCTACTTTTCTCCCATGCCTCTTGCTGATGTGGCAGATGCAATCTTTACGTGTGTGTTTGGGAATCGCAGCAAAATCAGATTGCGTTTTTGTATAATAACCTAAATGTTTGATGTTTCACTCTCTTCGACATCCTGACCTTTGCTTGCTTTCAGGTTTTGACAGAACTATCATTGCTCATACAAGAACACAGAACTAGACGTAATATTAATGTTTGATGCAGTTTGACATGTGCGCTGAGGATACGGAGACCCCCAATCAATCTTACTTCTGTTTTTTTTTCGTCGGAGAATTTTTTCCCTGTCCAAATCGTGTATTGCAAAAAAACACTGTAAATGTATACACTCTGAGCTACGTGAGTAGAATACAATGAGAGAACGTCGACTAAAGTGATACTAGCTGGCCACTGCTCTATCCCATTCAAACAAATATGTAATATCATGTTTGCGTGTTGTCTAATTCAAGTCAATATTTAGTGCTACAGCCACGATATACTTCTCAGTGGATATGATTATGCCCAAATCATTGCAACTTCAATTAAGTTGACTTCAAGTCACTGAAATTCAATGATTAACGCTTTGTTTGGTGTAAGGCACACATTGAAATCGCACAGAGAGAGAAAGAGATTGGTTAAGGTTCATGTGATCTCTTAAATTGAATATCTTTTGCATCTTTGAAAAGTTTACATAATGCTCCTGCGAGCAGGCATTTGAACTGTAAATATATCGCAATTCTGAAAAGAAATGAGGGAAGGTTGAAATCGAAAACGGTGATGACTGTGTGCAGCCTTTGTGCACGCTTCTCGTATGCCAAAATCTGTGAGAAAAGGTTCAGAAAAGACAACGAAGGATGGAGAAGATAATGGCAAAGTGTAAGTGGAAATGGCAATGTAAACTTAATAAGATTGTTTTCAAACGCTTTTTAAGGCAAGGTAAAATCCACAAACACAGGCTCCCCTTAATCTGAATCTTCATGGGATCTGAACATAATTATCTCATCAACATCATCATCATAAAAAATCAAAAGTTTAACAAGCGATTTTAAACCACACTTCTACTAGTAAAACACAAAAATTAAACAGAGTCTCCCTCTTTTTCGCTGATTTTCTTTGGTGCTTCAACAAGTGTCGTACATGTGTATAAATGTAGTTTGTTACAAATTTTGCGCGGCACGCAATCATGCACAATGATAATTACAAGCGAAATTATATAACGTGTTTGTATTATATGTCTGCTGAAATTTGCGGGACTGCAATAAAATCAGAGACTTGCAGCACGAAAGAGTGGTGCACTTGATTTAATTAGTTTCAAGTTCCCTAATAAGCGTATCACACACGAAATCACATCAAATGGTATTATAATATCCTGTAATCTGCCACATACGAGACTATCATGCGAATAGTCAAGGGCGTTAATCAATTAGAACTAATCTTCAAACGAGAAGGAGGAGTGCTTGGGTAATGATACTCACGTTCAACGAGACCGTGTGCGAGCAAATCAGCCAACATATAATTCGTTATAATTGAAGACATGTTTAAAATGTGATACCCTTAGTGCAAGGCTGTTTTCTTACATATCTTTGTGAAAAAATGGAGATTAACTGCGAGAATATGTTCAGAGAAGTGCAAGCTCCACGATTTTGCTGTGTACGTATAATATATACATTTTATGGATATTTATGACGATTCATTGAGATGCACAATCCTGCAACAACGTTAACTGTTAGCCCGTTGCAGTTTCAACAGAATAGCGCGTTATGACTCATGACAATTTTACCTCTCTTAAGCAAGAGAGTTGCTACTCCCTGTCGCATGTTGTTAATTCTTAGAATTGATTTTGCTCTGGTCAAGTAGAGAATCTGCACTCGTGCGTTATGTCTTGTATACGTTTGGCGTAACAATGTAATACGGCATACATAATTTAATTGTTGGGCTTTGTGAGTGAAAAGCGCATTCGGACGAAGGCCCGACAGATATCATGGCAGATATTCTTGTCACCAGAATTCAGACAGCTTATTATCAATTATTAATTCTTTTTTATCGTGTCAATACGATCTTGTTAGAACGATTTAGTGTTCTATAAAATAATTTTTGAATTATTTTTGACCACCGTACACCCCACCCACGTCAAGCTTGTAATGCTTTTGGTTAGATTTGTGTGTTAATAATCGTGGAAACCATTCCGTGTGCCTCGTCCTCACAATTTTTTCCACTCACTAAAAAGAGAGTGAAACAAAGAAATAAATGGGAGACGCTCTGCGCATTTGTTGTAATACACTCAGATACAATCACATGTGCCTATAAAGGTGTGTGCGCCACGAATGACGTGCTCACAGCAATATTACGTATATGAAGTATATACTGCTTGTGGAGCGATAGAATATATTATAAGGAGTACTCGTAGAGCTAGTCGAAATTGACATGATTCATTTAGATGAATGTGCTTCAAAAGATGTAACTTGGTTTCACTGACGCCTGATTCTAATTGATTATGATATCGATACGTAATATATGTAAAAAGTTCATCGGAACATTTCTAAATGGTCATCCCCTGCGAGTGTTCTCGTTTGAGTGCAAAAATGTGAAAAACTGATTTGGCCAGTTTTTATTGGAATATTTAATGGCGACAGTGATGATGGCATGACAACGATAATCACTAGCAATATTTCCTTCTAAACTAGCTGCGCTAGAATAATTCAGTAAATACAGCTAGCCACACATATATCACATTTGCAATTAACCGAAAACATATAAAGCGGCCGGTAGTAGTCCACCAGCACGAATCCTATTATTGATTATGCAAGACTTTTCACCTATGATTACACTTGTTAATAATTGACAACACGTAATAATCGTTACTTTCGGTTAGGCGGAACAAATTAGGGATGTACGCACATGCAAGGGATGTGTCACAGAATACAAACGACACAGGAGCACTTTATTGAGATTCACAATTATGCCTTACCGAGAGTGAACTGATTGATAATTTCTTGTTACAGTTTAGAAAAAAATCTGCCTGCAAAGTTTGCTGGTCAAAAGAGTTAGCAGATACAGAAATCATGCCATGTCGTGAAAAATGCAGCTAATCGTGTGCGCCTGTTGGGTATTCATATTGGCCAGAAGTATCCATTTATTAAGTACATTTTTTCTAGAATTTCAAGTTGTCTAAAGAAGGAAACGTCATGGGGCACAACTGAACATTAATTATGAATTTGTTTGGACGATATGAGCATATCAGCAAGTTTTCAGCATTTTTCAAAAGCTGTGCTACATAGTGGAATTACAGGCGCTTGCGCACTGCACAGAATTGTGTCATCCTCGACTACTTTTTCGTATGCTTCAATTGTGCTCATATTCACTTTTTTTTATCCAAGTTACCAATTTTGTCATAAGATTATTATATTATGATACGCCTCAACATGCACTTATGAGTAAAGAACTTGTATTTTCCATATACGAAAAAATCCGTTTCCTAATGGTTGTCTGTAGTCCACCCTTATTTACTTACTGTTCCGCATATGACTCTTCATTTTTTTAAAGAAAAAAGAGAATATCGGTAAAATCAATAGAATATGATTTATAATTACAAAACACTGTCATAAGGATTAGGGTAGCAATGACTACGCAATTCCAAAGGGAGAGTGGCAATTTTCACAACAGGGATTTTTTCTTCTGTTATCGGAGACCATAATCGGACGTCTTTCTCTGAGGCACGGAAAGGAGTAGTAAATTTTGTCACCAAAAGTGACAACACAGTAAAGGGACAGTTTTCAAGATGTTAAAAAACGTCGCTGACAATAATTACACCAAGGGTGGTAACACTAAACCATGTGTGTATTTTTAATAATCCTGTCATCCTGAGCGCTCACCAGAGGTTTTCAGTTTGTGATTATCACACAAACATGCAGTCAGATAGTATATACAAGGTTTTTGCATATTTTGTAATCACCTTTTTTGAAACTTTGTATGACAGGTACAGGTGGCCATACAAGTCATTTAAAGGATGTGTCACCAAAAAAAGCAAAATCAAAACTCACAAGGAGGAAAAGGTGTTGGTGGTGGTAAGCGGCAAATTGGGGTGAAAATTTTTCTGCAAATCTATGTGTAACCAGTACACGTAATGTGATCAGGGAAGGCTTGACTTTTTAATGTACCTAACACGAAATATAGAAAAAGAGCGTTGTGGGTGAGTCCTTGTTTGAAATAATTAATTCATGCTAGCTTGTCAAAAAATGTCACTTCACTAATCAGTCACTCATGTTTTCCTGAAATTAACAGACAGTCTGACTTCCACGTGAAAATGTTTCATTTTTTGACTGCGTAAACGAAATACGAAAAACAAGGAGGTAATTATAACTTGTTTGTACAGATCTTGACCAACCGCAAATTCACTTAAACTATGTTCATCGTTCTAGTCCCATTTACCGCGTATTTCGTGCGTAATACTATTAATTCGTGAATCCCCTCTTGAGCGACGACTTGTTACTGTTAGTCAAATTCTAATCTCGAACACCGACTAGGTCTGTAGTAACAACATACGACTCACATGAAGCTCCATGGTGACGGAAGTCGTCGTTCCTCCGTTCTCAGAACTACAAACTCTACACAGTGTGGCAGAGAGGTTCAGAGGTAAGCGAGAAGGAAATAGGCAGTTTGAATATTACGCATTACAATTGCAATGCCCTACAGTCACATCAAACTGATAAATCATTCCATCAGTCAGACACATGCATTCATGTATTCACCTAGTGGGACAAAGATCATCATCGTCGTCACGACACAAACAACAGAAACCATTTATTGCCAAGTGTCTCTGTGCTTTCCAATCCTGGCAATAATTGAAAATGGCTGTTAGATAATACGCATGCGGTTAAGTACACACGACGCATGGGAGTAGCTGGTTTTTTAAGACAATGTTTTTTTCTCATTTACAGCTCAGATATAATACAATAGGATGCTTTGCTTCCACGACGATCGGGCTACAATGGGAATATAGTACATATACGTAGGCATGGTTCTCGTTTTTTGTTAAAAGTAACAAGTGTATCTGCGATTGAGTGAGTGAATGGAGATGAAGGCGAAAACGGCAAATGAGTAAGAGAGAGAGCGAAAGCCTTCTTCTTCGTAATCTTCAAAGCGAAGCATTCACAACAATCAATTCCTTTGCATGACCACAATGCCTGTCTTGTGTGTGCTTGATACTTGATGCATGCTAAAAAGTTTTGCAAGTTTGCATGGCAAAAATTGCTCCTTTACCGTATAACTCAAATAATATGTATGTCAAAACGATATTTGTGATGTTCAACATTGTTAAATTTGTTGGTCTATATACCTAAATATATATATGTAATATATTGTATGTGTAACTCCTGTACTCAGGACCCGTAGCAGTGTAATATGTTATGATGTATACCTTTGCGGATATAGAGACTTGGAAAAATTGACTGTGAACTGAAGAAAACGGAATGGATGAAGTTTACACAGAAGTTTATTGAATGAGCAAAATGATTTACCGGCCTTAATGCATTTTCGAGTGTGTATTACACTAATATAATATTCTGGGCTGTGTGGAGGTTTCTTTGTGAAATGATATAACGAGCAATCTGCATATTACAGAGTGTCCACTCCAAACATTTGCATTCATGCAACATGACGTGTATGCCTGAGACGACTTTTCTACGTGAGATGCCCATACGCTGCAGCGTCGGCATTTACTCGTTTCCCTGTTTAGCATGCTCTACTACAACAATCGACTCGCTTTGATTCGTTTTCGACTCCCGTGCATAGCCAACTTAGACAGTTGCGTTACCGTAAATTATATTCTCTCTCTTATCCTGTGAGCATGTGATGAGATAGTCGAGTAACGCTAATATTACGTGAAACGTTGCTTATCAAACGTTTGATTGAAGTAAAGGGGGCTCGCATATGGGACCCCTAAAGTGTCTTGCAGTAGTATGAAGGCCACCCTCAGGTGTTATAACGTGGAAAGTTATGCTGGTCTGAGCTTATTTGAGAAAGCCCTTTGCTCATGAGCACACCAAGTTCCCTTTTGCCGTGTGCGTGTCCACTTTGCTTACCGAGTTGTTCCTCACTCTTTAAATGTGCATGCTCTCGTGTGGCAGATAGCGTTTCACAACAAGCGTTTATATGCTTTGTAGTAATTCGACCATTTTCTGAGGTTTGTCGGGATTGTTTGTCGCCTCACAACTCTGTCTTTTTTCACTCGAGGAGTGTCACTCGGAAATCAGGAGTTGTCCTGTGATTACCGCATCCGTACCACAAAAATTGTTCCTTGAGGACCAAGTCCTTTTTCTAAAAAAACCACCCCAGTTCTTTTTCCTTCGGAAGTTCTTCTTCCATAAAACTCATCACCCGCTTCTTACACATTTTAGCATGCGTATGAAACAGTTCCTTGTCTTTAGGAGTGTGGCGTAAAAAGTGGTTTGTTTCAGTTTTTGATTTAGAGAGTGTGCGATCTAGTAAATCCTAATTAGGCTTCAAGTTGCGTGGCGCTTGCAAGTTTTTCGTTAATGCCAAGAAAAATTGAGCTGAATGCCTCAGGATTGAAAGAAAAGTGAAGTGTTCTACAAAATTGTAGAAGGAAAAACAAGGGTTTCACTTGTTCTACTCAAAGACCAGACAACGTGTTTCACTCGAAACTCAGAGGAAGAACCGTCTAAAGGATTTTCAGTTTGTTCTAAAAATATTTTTGTGGAAAGCGCGGCCTGGCCTGAGTTGGATATTTTATAAATTTTTTGGATTTTTTCCCGTGTGCGCATTTCTTCTGTAAGTACTCATTTTTTCTTATGAAACAATGTCTAAATTAATTTTTTGAAAGCTTTAAATGCATGCTTCCATGTTGTCGCTTTGTAAATTGTACACATGAGATAAACCTGCTTCGTTATCTGAAGTTCTTATTAATCGTTGGTTTTTGCGAGTCATCCTCTAATCTCCGTCTTGCCTGCTTCACATAAGGAAATTCAACTCTGACGAGATATGTGTGGTAATGATACTCGTGAGCTGTGTAATTGTCAGATTGACAATCTTTCCGCTATTTATCATAATATCACCACAGCACTTACTCGGGTGACCGTTACAAAGTGCAGGGAGATAATCGTCAAACTGAGCGCATCACAAAACACATCATCAGTGCACTCACCATCTTTGCCGTTATCCTCGCTTAATCAGCAACATATCAGCGCGCAAATAAACAAAAGCAGTGTAAAATGATAAATGATGTGCATTTCATATGCACCTCTCAATTTGATTCGCAACGAGAACCCAATACATAATCCTGCCGTCTCTCTCCTACTGTCTTTGGTGTGGTTTATTTTAATATCTTTATTCTTCGTTGAAAGAGACAGAGGAAAAATGGTAATTGAACAATGCCTGCGGACTCATTGTACCACACGCAGTGGTGGAGTTTAGAAAAAGTAAAACCTGCATTGTCATCCATATTTCATAGTTGTTTATCTGAATGAAATGCACTAGTCGTCGAAGGCGTGTATTTTTCTGTAGTGTACATAACCAAAGAGGGAGAGCATGAATGACAAAACGTGCAATTTGAATTCCTTGACTTTGACATCGACCAAAATGGGAAATTAGACGACGACGGTGCTCTCAGAGTGATCTCTAAAAAAACGTGTACTATGTAATCATGTTTCTCTCAAGTTTATTAGCTCTTCCTTTTTCCTAACGCAAAGAGCAGCGTACTAGTCGTTTTGTAGTTTAGCGAGCAAAATCGTGCAACTCATACTTAATTTAGTTTAAAAAAGAAAACCATTTTTTGTACTAAAACAGCAGCAGTAGTGGTAGTTCGAGTAGTACTACTCATTCCAAAACCTAGAATTAGCGTTGACTGTGAATTTTTTGGTGTATTTATGTAGGAGTCTGCAACACGCAGATAGAATATTTTAATACAATTTGAATCAACTTAGATTTTGTGCGCACACATTCTCTCTGTGTGTAAAAGTGGTGGAGCCCCTTATAGAATTCCTTTAGTGAAATAATTTTTTACTTTCATTTGTTGCAAGTTGAACGAACCCAGTTTAGCTACATGATGACGAACATAAGAGCTACGAGCGAAAGAGAGAGAGGCACTAGAAGAATTGCATTCATGAAAATTCTGAACGCTACACACAATCTGTGCAATCAAATCGGCTACCGGCTTAAGACTAGATTTTTAAGTGATTTTTGAGTACAACTAACAGATGTGAATCGAAGCATTTGAAATTTTTCAATTCTGTGATTTATATACGCGTTTCAGGGAGACGGCTTCATTACACAGAAAAATGGCCGTATAATAGTTCCTTTAAAGTGCTTTGTCTACACAGAGGTTGCTCCATTTAACTCGAGAAAAGCGTGCGCATCTACTTATCACTATCAGAACTAGATTATGATGATACAATCATAAACATCCTTCGCAGGTGTATCCGGTTTTTATGCGGTAATACATGTTTTTTTTCTTGCTATTTCGCTACTTGCTTGCATTGCCAGAAGAAAAGTGCAAGTAACTCTTGTTGGTAAATAACCTATCTCAAGGCCGTCTTCTCAATCGGTCAGTGGGATGCGCTCTTGTATGCAGCACACAAGAAACGTAAGACTCGAATCCTGACAGTTTGTGTGTGTGTGTGCTACACATTACCTGTTTTTTACGCAGCCTTTTTAAATGCTGAAAACTCACTTGGGATTCTTTGCGAAAACCACATCATCATCATCACCAACCCTTACTGTACCACTTGCACTTTCCGCTTTCTCAAGCATTTTTTTTGTACTTGACGTACATCTATATTATCATGCGGTGGCAATTTATGTTTCCTCTCGTTTTAAATAGCTGAGACAACAACGTGTAATTATGTCCCGCACTAATCACAGTCGTTTGTAATATTTTCGCTGGGGCGCTACACAACCTTTGACACCTGTGATAATCAGAGTTTTTAATCACAAGTAGTGTAAAATTACATGACAACCTTATATTATATTACCACATTATATCATGTATCACCAGAGGTTGGTGCTTACATGTTCAAAACGGTTTCAGACTACGCGACCTTGAATGCGCGGAGGAGAGGAAAACCGCAGAATTGACTTTTTTATATCTAGATGAAGCATTCGCTTATTTCATAACCACCACACTGATTACCCTGGTTTTCCTCCTTTGTAGGCATACCTTTTGATATGTAACAATATGAGATGATGAACACAATTGAAGAAATGAGAGTAGTTGCTGTAATGTAATCAGTTTTTCTACATCCTTTTCCAAGAAGAATTTGAGCTCCCTCGAAAAAAAAGCTTTGTGTGTTTTCGATTAGTACACAGATGATATCATTAGAGGAGAGTGAGTACATAGATGTAGACTTGATTTGGTCGTCGTGCATTCATTGAATGGTAAGGCACAAGTATGAATGATGCTACATAGAGGTGATGATAATGAAGCAAACAACAGGCAACCATATCATTGCTACTTTGTTACAAAAAATTAATCTCCAGCAGCTTCACCACAACGGTATTTGCATATTTAATACGTGAGTATTAGGACTGCGTCTCACAATCAAAGGCATGATAGAGTAATTCAAACGAGGATTTAATCAAAACTCGTACTTTTCGTACTGTCCCCACTAATAAAGATGCAGGGAGGTTGTTGAATGTATTATTCGTTCATTAGAAAAGAAAACGTCTCTCTTTTTCTGAGATTGCGTGTTAGTCCATTGAAAAAAATCAACTTTGTAGATTTCTTATTTTAGGAAGACATATTTAGACTTCGTATAATATATGCTGGTTTTTTATGGACGGTTGTAAAAAAAAGTTGACGTGTTGAAATGCTTTTTTTGCGAGAAAATGTTGAAAAATATCAAGTTTAGATCAGTGTAGTTTACTCATTCATTTTCATTCACTCATTTTGCAGTTGTCTCCTTTTGGAGCTCATAAAACTGAAAACGTTACTTTTGATATATATGGCACGGTGAGTCCTTTCATCTACTTTTGCATCTATTATATTCTGCTGTTCACGCAACAAGAATCATAGGTTTTTTTGTTCATCCTTGCATAATAGCAATTTTTTGCGACTTGTCTTTGTTTCTCTCTCTCTTACTATTTGACACTTACGTGCATGAGACACACAACTTTGCACACTTTACAAGAAATTCATTTTTTTCTTGCAAGATTTGAATACTAATAAACAAAATTGTATGAAAAAGTGATTGTTGCTTAGATTGTATATTAAGCATATAAAAAACTTCAGAGTCGACGACAAAACCAACACACAGTGGAAAAAGTAAATATGTCATCTTTACAAAAATCACCATAGGGTCTCCAATAATCAGTCATTAGTCATTAGCTGCAGTCGTGTGAACAGCCGAAGATGTGCAATTCTGGGCAGAGGAGAATAAACGACATATCATCTCAAAATAAGGAGAGATTTCTTAGGTATATCGCATAGCTTATATTCCACGACGGCGCTCATCACTCATTATATAGTGGCTATTCGAAGTAAAGTGTGTGGACACGTTGATGTCTTCGTGTCATAAGCCAACATCACAAAGGAGTACATAATCTACACCTAATTATCCAACCAATTCGTAGTCACCCAATTGTTGGAAACATTGTGGAGGGAGAAAAAGAAATTTGAGACGCACGGACTTTTTTTTACAACAATCACTTATTCTAAACTGCCACAGCTACTACTAAATAATATTGCGCTATGAACGTGAATTACGTGTGTCCCAATAATTTTGCTTTTGTGATTTTTTTTATCTTTTCATTTTTACGAAAGGAAAAAGGAATCCACTCTCGAGCATCTTCGTTTTCAATTATGCTCTATAAGCGAAGCAGCACCTGTAATGAGTGTGAGTCGATTACAGTAAAAATAGGTAAATTAAAGGGAGAAAAAAATGTGAATACACTGTGGCTTTCGTGAAGAGCGTGGTCATCTTTTTTCATCTCAACTGGATTTTTCCCATGTCGCAATCCTTTTGGCTCTAGTAGCTCATTCAGTGCAAAAGGTGAATTCTCTTTTCACGCTCATTCCAATCAGCCACACATAATGATTATTATTTGTCCCTGTTTACACATTTTTCTGAATCAAAAGCCACACTCGTCTTTATTACAGAGAATGGCCATTGGTTTCAGAAAAATTTCACGTAGATCACCGAGTACTACTCGCCTGTAGAAATTATGCTGGCTTCGTATATCTCTGGGGAGGTAGGTATAAATATGTGCGTGGAAGAGGATATCAAAGAACTGCAATAATGATTATGAGCAAAACTCTAGAGTCCCTCTCTCACTCATGCAAGTGCTATTGTGATTTCGTGCTGCATCCTTGCAGCTCCCTCATAAAAAATAATTTTTCGATATCGATTTCAACTGAGCCGAGAGATGTGTGTACTACTGCAGTGCGGTAAGAAGGTTGAGTTGTTGTTACATGCAAGCCAGTAACAATGATTGACGAGAGAAAAAATACGTAAAATGTATCGCTCACACACAAACATACATTATGAGAACATTCTTTCTTTTCCTGTCAGCTACTATAATTTATGATATATTTTTCATCAGTTCCTTGCATAATCACAGGTCGATAATGCCTTCTCCTCGATAGCATCCTAGGAACAAAAAATGTGCTTAAAATATGGGTATTATGACGGCACATGATAGGCATACCTACACACCAGTGGCAAACAATGGTTCAAAAAGATCGTTTGCTAAAGATGATGTACACAGTATGCAGAAAAAAAATAAGCGTATACCTTGCTCTGTACATGGTCGAAAAGTGCCGAATGGCAAAGAGAGAAAGACACGTCCAACGTTTTTCCGTTTGCCTCGTTCGAGAAGATTGTTGAATTGCATTTGGCATTTACAATTAAGCCAAGCCGGACTACCGCATCCATCCCTAAAGAAAAAAAGGGTCGCGTGTGTGCTGATATGGGCTAATGCGAAGTGTTAAGTGTGTAGCCACAATTTACTGTGAGCATATGACTAATAAGTAGCCGTCAATAGTCGATGCGGAGTGCAGATGTATTTCCTCCCATCGAAACGTCTCTCTCTCTCTCTATTTGTTGTTAACAGCTACTCTCATGCGTAATCGAAAAAAAACGTCGACAAGAAGAGGAAGGAACGAAGGAAGACAGTGAATGCGTAAACAAGCAGGTAATATGCATTGAATGGGATGATGATGGGATTGTGCACTCGCCCAAGCCAAAACGGTTAAGGTATAGAGGCGAGACAAGAGAGGCCACAAAAATTGTATTAACTTGTGTAATAGTCCAAGTGTCCACACACACACGAGCATTAACAATTACAATCACACACAGCCATTTCATGCATAATAGTCTCTTTCTTTATCTGTCTGTGTGTGTACGAAAAAAATCTTTTATACAAATCTCATACACACCAAGCTGCATGATGTGGTTCCTCGTCGTGTCCTCATTTAAAGAGTTACAGATCGTAAGAGATCAGAGATTAATACAAAAATCCTATGACATTACCGAAGAAAAAAAATGTCTTTTTCTCTTCCTTCACTAAAACAATTTTCCATCCAATATGTGTGTGGTAGTCTTCTCCTGTACAATTATGTTGTGTTATCACGCATTTACGAAAAAATATCTAGAACGTGCGCTAACTTGATGAGTATAATAATAATATTATTACGTCCGTCCTCTCGTGATCTAACAATAATATTATATAATATGCTACCAAAACATTTTCTTCTGACAAGATCTGCAAGATTAGTGTGTGGTAATGGTTGTCGTCTTGTTCAAGTTGTGATGATTTATGACCTATGACATTATTATTATTATCATGATCATCCATAAAGTAGCCTTGATATGGTGCAATTTAAGAAGAATAAAATGACGCGAGCCGAGAGATGACAAGTGCATCTGTCAACAAGTGACTAGGGGAAAACTGTCTCAGTCTAGTTGTGGGCAGGTTAAACAATAATGTGATGAAGTGTGAGTGAGAAAGACGTCGTCGAGGCACCAATAGGAAAACGTATTAAGGTCTCCCTTGATTCACATTCATTATCGACAAGTTTTTTTTTAAAAAGGAAGACATGCATTCAAAGAGTGGAGTGGTAAACTAATGTTAAATTTTAAATCTTGTAAGTAGCAAAGATGAAGTAGGTGCTGCCAGGGATTAGCGTAACTTGCACATGTGTGTGTGGAGGGGAAGGAGAAATGAAAAGTGAAATTCGCAATTAACGGTCATAGAACAGTTATGAAATACCAGAATCTATTCATATATGCTTATATATAGCCAGATGAGGATATAAAAAAGTTGTAAGAAGAGGGAGAGAGAACACAACTAAAAAGACGGACTGCAATGCATTGTGTACTCACTCATGGCATTGTTAGCATTTGGCAAAGCTGTTGCATTGTTGGCCTTCTTTTTTCAGTATTTCAGCGTGTAATGTACTCTTTTGTGAAGTGTAGAGTCCACATGTATACATACAGTTATACCTTACTTGTGCAGAGAAGTCTTTGTGATCTTTTAAAAAATCGTACACACACGTACGAATCACATCTCCTGCCAAAAAGGATAATAAACATGAGTTGAGTAGTTGTGTGCAGGGGAAAAAGCAGTCTCTCTGTTTTTACTAAAACTCAACTATTATAAATTAAATCCTCTTGCCCCTACACTACATTACACGTATTTGTGCTTCCTTATATTCTCTTGATATACCTATATCTAACCAGCAGAATTGCATGGCTCATGATAATTATTTTAAAATTAAAATGCTTGCGCAGTTTGTCATTATTAACGGCTGCAGTGTACAGACATTCTATCCTAAATTAAAAGCTGCATTTTTTGTGACCAGAGGGAAAAGTAATTTGGAAGGGATCTGTTGCATTTTCTTGTACAAAGTGTAGTATTAACTTAGGAAAAACTGCAATAAACCAGTGGTAAAAACCGTTTCAGCATAGAGAAACCTTGGTACTTTGCCGTTTTCTGGGTCTTTCCATCTTGAGAAACAAAATGTTTTATACTTTACGAGTAGTACCGATTAGTAATCATTTGTAGACACATCTCTGTTTTTTCCTTTTTATCTCTAATGCAACATTATGGGGTGGTAAAAAGTGGTTAAATAATATTAAGTATTTATATAGTATTTATTGTGTACTTTGTATACCTATTAATCTCACACGAAGGCACGTACTTCTGCCGAAATCACAAACGAAAGATGACGTCCTGTCACACTGCTTAGCTATATTGGGTAATTGGATTGTTCACTCAGCGTGCACAACAATGTGTGTGTATGTATAAACAATGTAGTCATTCGCAGTCAAAGCTTTGTGGAGTCATCATCAAAACGAACTTAGCAGGATATACACACAGGACCGGACACTCAAAGAGGGTGCATGAGCAATGTGCATTAGTGATTAGGCGTGGATACGTACATGCTCACTTTACTGATGTCATAATAAGGGCTTCTTGTGCAAGCAGGAAAGTCCCACTAACTTTGACTCCTAATTCCTTTTCATTCATTCGCATTAATGCAAATAGTATATGATTGCATTGAACAAAAATATCGACCCAATGCTTGGCTAGTCAGTGTCGATTTCATCACCCTTTTGATGGTAAAGGTGATAATGAGGGATTAACGTACGGAGAATCGCTGAATATATTGAAGAGAAGATGTGTAATGTACCTGTGCGCTCACTCTGCTAATAAAACAATAATAATGTTTGTGAATGAAATAAATATTTCTTGTCATCTATCGTTCACGTACTCCGGCTCATCATCACCTCTCGCGCGGTCACAGTTGTCGGATGTGCGTGAAGAAATTGACTGGTGAGGAGGGATGAATGGGGAGGTGAGTAGTGGAATGGAAATGAGCGACACCAATCCAATGCTCGTTTAGCAGGTAGATGATTGTCCTTTAGGAATTTCCCTGTTTTGCTACTCACTAATTTGTGGAATTAGGGATGTCGGTTGTTCGTAAACGTGTAATGATAGCGTAATGATCATCTAACTTACATTTGCCTATACTACTCATTCCCTTTGACGGGGGTGAGCGATGAGAGCAGTAATGCAATGTGCTCGATCCGTTTTGTGTACAATATAGGTAGGTGAGTGTTAAACGCATGTCATCGTCGGGGATGACACTAATTGCGATGTGCATCTGCAAAGTGTGATTACTCTGCGTTTATTATTATTCCTTGCAACGACACAAAGAAACTCGTCAAAGTTACCCACAATTACAGATGGAAGGATGAGTTATGAGAATCCTTTTTTGCTTGAGATGTTTGTGTGCGCTACTGGTGAGTGGAGAATAGCGGAGAAGGCGATGCGACGATAAGATGAAGTGTGTTTGCGAGAGTAAGACGTAATTCGTCTATGTATTCAACAAAACATCACAATAATCATTATATTTATTTAGATTGTGGTGGTAGTTAGCTAATGGGTTACAGTGAAGATGTGTTTTTATTCTTGCATGTAGTTTTATGGAAACATAGTTTGAATGGAGTTGCAGACGAAATAGAATAGCCTGAAAATTTGAGTCGTTTAAGTATGCACTAGACTGCGGAATGCGAATTGTTTTTCTTCAATCTGTAGAGTCACGTTCGATGAGGGCGCAAAGAAAACGTAGCAAAATAGCTATCTAATATTATACAACGTTTTCAAATAATCGTAAACCTCTGCATGTTTAATCTGTAACAAACATGCTTCCTATATACAAACACTTAAAAGTTACATCAAGTCCAACACTGAAGTGTTTTATAAAAATAAACTCAAAAATACACAACAGGCGTGGCGAGCCTCCTGAAGCCATTTTTAGAAAATTGGGGACACTCGATATGTGTAATATTCAAATTCATACAAAAATGTGGATTAACACCAGTCAAAAGGAGGAAATTCTCTAATTACTTCAACAGCCCAGCAAACCTACACTGTGTTGTGGCAAACATGCGAAAAACCACTATATTCCTCACGTTGCAACAACATCAAGCTTCCCTCAGTGCACGCGTAGACAATATTTAGCTACACTCATTCAGAGCTTATTGAGTTGTTAAACTAATCAGCTCAGACAATCACATCCTCCTTCTCTTTTCACAGCTAGTCATGTTTAGACTCACTCTCAAAGGGAATCCCTGTAAACACAGTTTGCTCCGCCGCCGAGCTGGTGCGACAACAATGCGAAAGATTTCGTTTTTCCTTTGTCCTCCGTGTGCGATACTTGAAACAAGCAAGGAGTTTGAGTACACGCTCTGAGGATGCCTTATTGTCGTCTGTTACGAATCTGCGAAGGCAAAAAAGTCATACCATTTTTTAATACTCACGAGGACTCCTTCTCGGGAAAGACACTATTGAGATGTTGAGTATATAAAGCCTTTCTTTCTTTCTCTCTCACTGACGTCTATTATGTAAGCTTGTTGATTTGCATTTAAAAGCATGTTTCAGTTTCAAGAGCTATCCTTTGTCTTGGAGAGAGACAGAGAGATGCCTCATTTTTCATTCATGTGTGTAATTAAGCTAATGCTATAATCACAGCTTTACACCATTTACAAAACCTAAGCACCTTATAACTGTTGCAGAGGGAAGCCTTAATAGGTGCAGAGATGCGCGACCACCATCATCATCACACTCCAAAATGTCATTCAGCTAGTAATTCACTACGACGCAAATGCATCTTCTACACGACGGAGCTAATTATCCGCTCAAGTGTTACTTCATGTCATAATAGGACGAAGCAAGAGCGTCACTCGTACCCGTCAACCATTTTCAACACGCCTTTATTTTGAAGACAGCTTAACGGGAGGAAGAAAAAAAATCTCGTGTCATAATTTGCGAACAAGGTCTTTTGCGCAAAGAAATTAATTCGAAAAAAAAGAGTGACGGTGTGAGTATTAAGTAATCACGCAAAGCGTGCTGTGATTTGGCGTGGTGAATGAGTTAAGAGATGGTCTTGTTATTCAAACTTTGTATGTCAAACTCTATCCTAATGAATTGCCATTGAGGTTGACACCGCAACTTGGGTCCGTTGCAAGGGAGCTGCTCTCGTAAAATCGAAATTCTCGAACCTTTTTTTACTTGTCTAGAATTCCACCAATTCTACTTTTACTTGAATAATGCGTAACAGTCTATGATTATCGGACAAATGATGCGTCATTGGTCGAAACAATAAATTTGTGAGCCGTCTCCCTCCACCTAGTTCTTGTCTTGTAATTTGGAGTAGTTCAGAGTGGAAATTAATTCTGTATCTCACACCAATTCCGGTTCTACACAGTGGCGAACATCTCATCGAGGCACCCAGAGAGGAGATAGGCACGTAGCTCATGTATCATGTCAAATGTTGGTTACCTTTAATTGCTAGGAAATGAATAGGATGTGTATTGAGAAGGAAAAAAATTGATCGACGGCCACGTGAATGATACCTTTCCTGTAAGACTTATTGAATTCTCCTC
Organism: Alloscopus bannaensis; assembly: GCA_027743745.1. Taxonomy (NCBI): domain Eukaryota; kingdom Metazoa; phylum Arthropoda; class Collembola; order Entomobryomorpha; family Entomobryidae; genus Alloscopus; species Alloscopus bannaensis. The sequence goes on from JAHZMW010004037.1 coordinate 36,242, forward strand.
GCGACGATAGGTGTATTTACCTATAGAGTTGCTAGAATCTGTAAATGTTGTCCTACACACGGGAATGAGCTAGAAGGATATAGGTAGCAAACGAAAATTTTGAATTCAACTGGTCTATCTTTTCTATCCAAAACAGTGCCTATCCGGCCGGTCTTTTTATTGCATTAAATGAGGTCAGCAGTGGCTGTCAACGTAGAGGGAATCTCGACCACACAATAATCCAATAATATGAAAAAAGTGGTGTGGTGCACTAGTTCTTGTGCAGGAGATGTTTACCCTCTTGTGTATTATTATGATGGCTTGTCGTACATGATCTTCTGGGCGTCATCAGACAGTGGTCATCATCATCATCATCGTTGTACATGGGCAGCATTGCATATTATACAAGAATCAGAATTTAATAAGATAATTTTCCATCTTTCGGCCAAATGGTAATATGGACACAAATTTTTGCTCGTTTTGAAATGGAAAGGTGGCAAAAAGGCGTCATTACACGTTCGTTTTTGTGCCATCCCTATTTTACTACATTGCTACTTGTTTGCTGCGTTATGTACAGATTTTTTTTGTCAAACCTAATTTTCTATTACACGGTGTCCCTCATTTTTCTCCTTTCTCTCCCTCTCTAAAACATCAAATTATTATATGGTCATCTTCTTATTCATTGTTGATCTCCTTTTAGTCATCATTGCGAAAAAATGTGTGTATAGAATCCTTCTTGTCTAGTTAGGAATTCATTAAAAACAAAAAACCGTGCTGTCACGTACACGTATAATTTAATGGTACACCTCGTTGAATAGAAATCTTTCAGTTTCCCACACGTCATCTTCATCATCAAATAGTATGTCCCTGCTTTGAATAGTGAATAGAAGTGTGCGTCATCATTAGGAGATAATTTTAATTTTAGAAGTGTGATGATGTTGATCACTGTGTGATATTCCTTCTTTTGGTCAGCGAGTGTATTATTGTCGTGTGAAAGTGTTACAGTTTCTTGCTTAACGCTCCAATAGAGACACGTCAAAAAATGGTAATTGAAAACGTTAAAAGAAACGGCAAAGAAGAGGAAGTTACAGCATGTTGCATTGTTGCGGCGCAAGCAAAATATATCTTACAACGAGAGATTGCGGCACAGGCGTCCTTTTGTTCATGTCAAAACCTCTTCAAAAGATTTATTATTATGCATTTTATATTTTAATCCTTATGTAACGAACAAAGTCATTCACATGCACACGCTTAAGTGTATTTCCATATTTGAGATGAAGTGCAATAGTAACGTGTGAGTAACTTAGAGAAAAAGAATATACGTTAAAAAATGTAACTTGCCTTACAATTTGGGTACAATGACTGTTTTTCGTTCCGTGCGCGAATCTGTGATGAGAGAGAGAGAGAACAGAAATCTTGGCCTCTTTCATGCCTGCAAATATTAGATAAGGTGCACACTGGTCGAATTTAGCAATGAAGTTAAATTGCGTAATAAAGAGGGAAAACTACACGTTACTCCGCACAAATCCTCTTCACATGCAGAGGACAAAAGGAAAATGGAATACAAATGAAAATGCGAGTGCCGTCATGTCGCTGTGTACACAAATCGCCAGAGACTTTATTACTTAATGCATCAATATAAGGCCTCAAAAGGTTCGTATATATTTCCTGTCAACGTTTCCCTTTGCTCATTGATTAGGTACTCTAGGTTTTCCAAACAGCTGCCGCAAATAATACAGCGATTTAGTTAAGACCAAAAGGTTAGTCCTAGACGTCCATGTGGATAATAGGATTTTTTGTGGTGATAAGGAAAGTTAAATGAGAAAAATTAGCCCAGTTTCCCAGGGCTGCGAAGGTCGTTGTGCACAACTTTTCTCACTCTTCCACTTTTTTTGCAGGATTTTCATGCAAAAATGCGATAAAGGTTGTGTTTTACTTTACCATACACATAACGCTATTCACATACAACATGATACCGTGCCTCAAGGGGGTAATAGCGTGAGACTTTATTAAAAAGTCACCCAAAAATGCAAGACTGCTGATGACTCTTGAGAGATCAATTTCGTTTTTGTTCTCTCTCTCTCTCTTTCTTAACCTTTTTCTCAATACTCTCAGTTACTATTGAACGTCGTGATTATTACTTGTAGCTGATTTACGTCTGATTGGTATATAGCCAGGAGGAATGATTTATGACGTTATATAATTATAATAGAGTGCGATAAATATTGAGCGTTAAATATATTAAATGTGGTAGCCTTAGCATTCGCCTTTTTCAACGGAAATAACATTCTGACAGTAGTGCGAGACGCTTCTTTTAACTTTGCAAAAATCTAAAAGATTCACTCCTGAGATTATGAATGGTGGTGGAGGAGTGTGAGAAACACGTGGTTTACACCAAAAAATTTCGAACGCTGTATTTTAATTAGAAATGACGGTGATTTTATTCGTTTTTTTTTCTTTGCGAGGAATTTGTGTAGACTCTCAAGCGGTGAAAGATGTGTAGATACACGGATATCCATATTGAATCGTCTCGATCAGCCAATTTGGTTGCATTTAAATTTGCTTGAGTTTCTCGATGAAAGTGGTGATAGACGGCATAATTAGGATTTACGAAGCTTATGCAACGAATTTTGGTAGTTTAGTACCTTCCCTTTGAGTTTATGCATATGCCTACAGAATAGGATTGGAAGTTGCTACAAAGAAAAATTGAAATCAGGTACGCCATGCCGAGATTAACCTTGGTGAACCTTGAAAATCTAAAAGCAGATTGGTTTCGTTTGATCTTAATTTTTGAGCATACAAGTACCATTTATTTCCTCTAGATGCCTATCAGCGGAGAGTCTAGTAATAAACTTGGCGTTCACACATAATTACCAGGGCTAATGATTGCATTTCACCAAAACCCCAAAGCCACGCTGAAATGCTGCGCGTTACTCCTGTGTGTCTGTGCGTTAGTGTAAAGTAAACAAGAAGTAATTTGCATCAGTGACTACTGTGTGGAGAGGTTTAGACTGTTACGGGTGGTGTTCGAGTGAGACCAATTGAGATATTCCGCACCTCGTCTAAATTGGTTCATTATCACTTGATGAGAAATCTGTAATAGATCCAGATTTTGGTTGAGAGAAACCATTGTCAATACCACCAACTCATGTCAGTCTCATCTTTACCTGTATTTGCTCTGCTGCACTTCTCTTTCGAAATCAGTGCAATGACCGACGACTTATTTAATTCTTTAATTCAATTTTTCTCTCAAAATCGAAACTGATGAACTGAGCGTTGAAACTTGATACATAGGAGCGTGTAAGGAAAAATGTGCATTTAGTATGTGAAACGTAAGTTTGCAGTGATTTACAGGCCGCTCACTCACCCTGCAAATGCATCTTGTAAAAAACCCACAAATGAGACCTCGTACTTGCTGTGCACTCTCATAAAATGCAAATTTCCGTCGATGCCGAAAGACAAACATCTTTTCCTCGAACTCTTCACTCAACGATGCTCGAGATGCAAACAACTTTTCACGAAATGATGGCATTACAATTACAAACAAGACTGGTGTGTGTCTATGTACGGGCATAAATACTATCTTGATTGTTTTTGATTATATCATCATGACATATATGCGTATGCGTTGCAGAAATATCAAAAACCTTTAAAATTAAACAAAATCACAATATTTGACATCTAGTGGACGACGTCAGTCACAAAGTCAGCGAGAGTAATATCCCTTCCCTTTTTTCGTATCGAATGATGCATGTGTAGCACAGCTACACGAGTCGACCCACGAATTAGGAGGTTCGCCAAGAGAATTGATGGTTTATTACGTAAAGATAATTGCCGCTAAACTGTGTCAAGTGACAAGTGTGTGAACTCATAAAGGCTTCTTTTTTTTTCTCTCTCTCTCATTCTACTCACTCACTCAAAGAAGTTGCCTCTTTTAATATATGTATATTATAATTCGAAGAGAGTTCTACCTGAGAAGAACAAATCAAGTGTAGTTTGATTCAACAACCATTTTTGTGACGTGCTGCATCAGCACAATCGCGCATGCAATGCATGACGATACGATGACGATGTACGATGATGCACCTTCACAATTCACTTGATTTTTCACCCAAATGTGACTTTGTATGTAGTAGATGTGATGATGATGATGATGAGTGCGATATGTGACATGCATCAAAACTGTAGAGCGTAAACCCTATATTCTTGAGAGAGTAGTTGCTGAGTAGTTGGAAGAAACGCAATTGGCGTCGTTTGAACTTATTCCTTTCGTTCGAAGGAGAGTCCCCCATTCGCAATAGATGATCGCATATTTTTTTCCATTTCATGGGAAAATTCGTGCAGAACACTGTGCGATATATGAGCAGGAGTTGCATCATTGTCATGCACGACAACCGCTTATATGCCACTTTATAAGGAATATAAAAGTTTACAGCCTGGGAAATCAGTGCTTTTTTCTGTCATTCGCGATGCATTAAGGCGTACTCAAGGAACGCTCAAAGGGGTACAACAGTGTCGCACACTCATAAAGTATATATCTATTGACATATGCTGACACGCTGATGCGATGAAGAGGTGCAAGCGGTGGTATGAGTAAAGTTGGACGTGACCCTGGTAGACTTTGCTAAGGTCACGGGTGTCATCATCGTGCTGATAAGTGTATTATTACTGTACTCGATTCGTTTCTCTGTTTTGCAATAATAGGTGCACACACCGTGTGTGTGTGTGACTTAACAAAGTTAGACTTAAGGGTACGCAGGGTGTGCTTTAAGCGGAGCTGTGTTTAACTCGATTTTAACTCGCTGAGTCTCTCAGGGAAAACGGCGTTGGTTTTCATGAGTTACTGAAGAGGGTTCCTTGAAGTAATTTGTCATCAGATGAGAATAAGAGGGATAATCAGCAGCCAATGATAGAGCCATTGCTTGGAGTCTCATTCAAAGTGAAACTCGGATTCAGTTCAAAGTCACAAGTGGTGTGAGCTTGATGACTAAATAGAATACGTTAAGTCCACAGGATAATTGAGCTGCTGAGCATAAATTGCAAATGCTTGGGAGTTTTATGTTGAGCAACAATTGCGTCCACTTAATTTTGATGGCCGTTCGATAGTTCCGTGCGTCATGGAGATATTAGGAAGGAAATTTGTATGATTTATGTGAACCAAATGGTTATCGACGGTCATATGAATTTTTGTTCAATTATTACTTTGTGCGATACATTGCCTGTCATTAATCCGCGCTGTTGAAACAAAGGAATACTGATTGTAAACTTGACAAAATTATTGTGTCTTTTTAAAACCACGAGTTTAAGTACCCACTCGGCCAGATGGCAGATACGAGCTGACTAGGCGAAACAAAATGAACGCGTGAACGTGGTCATATATAAATTGATAAGCTCGCCATATCAACTACTAATTGCATTTTGTATGTGCCTATTCTACGGAAACGTCAAATGATGGTTAGCCAAGAAAAAAATAGCGTGCAATACCGCCTATTTCGGTTGCAGTGGTTTTCATTGCCCACAATTAGGCATTCCTTATTTTGATACACGTATTCATTTTTACGATTTGACACTTGCTTTGTTAATCTCATTTCAGTAGTTGCTAACGCACGTTCTCAGGCACACACGCTTGCAATAACCGACATAAAATTAGGCACGGACATCCTGTCCTACCAAAAAACTAAGCTATGTCTATGTCAAGTCAAAACTTTAAGACCTACATCACAAGCTCATGCATATATTGCCGTTGTGGCGTTACCGTGTTATCATTAACAGATGGATTTGACAATTCCATAGTCACTCTGATGAGTAAATCATCATTTGTTAAAAACGCAGCGCTTTCGCTAGAATTTAGAGCTGAGATCACATTAATTAACGCAACACATCGTGTGTCTCTATTACTTTCGCTTTCATTCCATCAGCAACCCATGACGAGTGCGTGTGGTAGGACTCTCATTTCGTGTACACAACACCTATCGGACGGAAATATGGCCGTTTTGTCATTATAAACTTTGTTACCAACAGAAAGATTTTTTTCCCTTAACATTTTTGCCAATTTTTACAAGCTTATTAGACCGGACCAACCAGCTTTTTTATAGCTGGACTTATGAAAGATTCGAATATTTGCAAGCTTGCGAGAAGGAAGTGGAATAACTTGCATACATGATATCACAAATGCGGCATATATATTAAAATGAAAATATGCGCATAATAAATGTGCTCATGTGCAATAGCCATATTACACCTAAGCTTGGCCAATTCCTTTATACCCGCTGGTCGTTGTATTTGCCTGCCTATGCAAGTTTTAAACACCAGACATTCATAATGCTACGTGACGTGTATTGTTTTATAATGATAAATAAAAAGATGCACATTTGCTTGCCTCACAACTACGTGGAACTTTTCGATTAGCATGAGTTGAGAATGCGAAGAATAATTAATATTCAGCAAAAGTCCCGTGCTTCGTTTGTTTCATTCAACTCAACTGCCGTTTTTTTTACCTCCAAGAATATTAAAGTTTGGGATCAGGCAAAGAAAGTTTGAGTCTTTCCAACATTTTATTCGAGAACATAATAAATGCATCCCTTGCTTTGTCTTTTCGACTTATTTTTTCGACCATTTTCACAACTTCAGTTTCCATTTAAATGTTCAGAATGAATCAGCTAAATATGCGGATAATTTCTTTGTGAAAAATGAAAATGTACCAAATCCTAGTTGCATAGTTTGAGTAAAAGAGTGAGAATAAATGATCACATTGAGCGATTAGACGTCAACGTCTCAGCGTAGACGTGTTGAATGTTGATTGTATCGCACAGTGAAATGCAAAGACTTCTCTTCACCTGTCAAGAAGTAAAGTGGCGCTATGCACATTTTCGTGGTACATCTCCTCTCTGTCCTCATCATTATCAGGTCATTCATACAGTTTCAGCATCCGGTTGCATCCCCCACAGGAACTCATTCTAGCAACAATGCTCAGACGACAAAGACACAAAAATCTTCTTTTGCTCACCATAAAGGACCCTCACGTCTGTACAATTCGTGTGAATGACGCATTCTAGAATCCCTGATTGCCTTCCGGCGAATCATAATTACATGAAAAACATAGATGTGAGACAAAAGAGAATCTTTTATTATGGCGGGTCACGGGTCAAAGATCATTTTACTTCAGTAAAAACGTCCAGGAATGCTGTAGTTTAGTAGAGCAAAAACCACGTCAAAAATGACAAGTCAGAGGAGACCTTCCACTCTATAATCACATGTCAAATCATTTATTCGCATCGATCACAGTCAATGAGGAAATACTGTTCGAAACGAGAGCAATATCGAAAAGGAGTGGCCCTCTGTGAGATGATAGGCATTTCTGAGTAAAGAGTGTTTTGCAATCTACAAAAATATTTATATCGCCTATAAACACCACACAGTCACCTCTGTTTTGTATAATCCAACGAGAATTTCAAATAGCAAATCAAGTCATGTCATTTATGCATTTAAAATCTCGCCAAATCTATATCCACGTATATATATATACGCAAAAAGTGCGAGTGTGTGCTTAAGTGAGTCATCTCGATCTCGTGCAACCAACCATTCATTCATGTATTACATAACCACACAAGACACAACACCAACATGCACACAACATCGCCACCGTAAAAATGCGTTCGTACTCTTGCTTACCTACATTTTGCATATTATTATCATCTACCTGTTGTTGAAAGGCAGATCTGACTTGAATGGATAAACAAAAACAAAATCCAACTAATGTGTGTGCAACACCACACACCAAACAGATTACTCATGAATTCTTTATGGTAATTTACAAGAGAACACTGACAAGGAAGCAAAGACGGAGAGACAGGGAGATGCAGAGAAGAAATTTGACTTATTTCTGTGTGCATTCTCGATTACGTACGATATTGTTTGTCTGTGTTTGCGTCGTGGTTTCCTCAGAAAGAAAATGGAAAAACGAGTTTCTTGGCCCTCTCTCATTTGAAATACATTCAGAGAGCTCAGTCGTTGGGTACACATACTTAAAATCCCATTCAGTCTCATTGCTCTATCTCTCTCTCTTTCTTGTTTGCGATTTATGAGCGTTTTGTAGAACCTTGTTGTGGGCACAGATCAAGAAAAAATTGGGGAAAAGTTTTGTTGATGCTAAACTTAATCGCAAGGAAAAATAATGTTCACTGAGCTAATTGTATTGTTTGGGAATTGTAAAATGGTGCTAATTACTTCACTATTTTCGGCTTTGAAAGCTACTGCGGCTCAAGACTGATTTTTAAGGAAGGGGATAAAGTAGTGTATTTGTATTACCAAGCTCGTTTGACAGTTAAAAGACAATAAAGTTATAACTTATTACGGACAATTATAAATGGAGGCAAAATGTGGAAAACGATCTCCGTATCTGTTGTATTGGCGACTTGCATTTCGAACTGTTGCACATCGAAGCCTGACATAAATGGATAAGCAATGCATATCACCTTCATATATCGTTGACATGGTTCGACTGTGTCGTTTTTAGGAGAGAAAAAAACCAAACAATCCCTCCATCTTGGTCAGCGACGTGTGACAGTTAATTAATCACATTACGTTTTGTACTCGTGTACAAAACGGTGGGTAAATATCTCTCTCCACATAAAACGGCACATTACCTGAAAATGAGTGTGCACAGAGGAGAGACAAGAAGAACAATTTTGCAAAAATTGCGATATTATTTCCTCAGCAAATACGTACAAATGGTGCATGCATATCCACACACACATAGAGGAGTGTGCAACTAACAAACTTGATTTATACAGATTTTTTTTATGAAGTTCTTGGTTTTTCCTCGCTTAAGACTTTTTGCTAAGTGTGTGCAATATGTTAAGTTTAGGTACTTATAATAACTTTTGCATCGTAACTAGTTTAGTCACTTACCAAAAATACAAGAGAGAGACTGTCATGATATATGTCGAGAACATACATCATGCTCTTAGGTATGTGCATAATCTTATTTGTCTAAATGGTCAGCCGAGCTCTATTTATTATTATTGCTTTATTTATTATTGAGCCACTTTGCAGATTACATTGCATGGCTCTGGCAGGATACACAAGACGTGGAGATCCTGATGTAATCTCTATCATTATCATACATATATCGCACACTTCTGTACGTTTAGGCGTCGACTTGGGAGGCACACAAATCATAGATACATATAAAAATACAAGAATGGTCCCATTACAAAGCTTACTAAATCCAATCGAAATATTTGTTTTTTAATTCGCTGAACTTTGAACTCTCGAAGGTTCACACCCAGATTGTGGACATTTTAACAATAAAGTTCAATTCAAAACTGTGGTGTTCGATATTTCCGCTTTCTTAGTCATCAGAAAACTTTATAGTGATGTCACTAGTTATAGTAATTTATTTACGGAAAGAATTGTATTTTTTAATGAGGACACTGTAGAAGCTTGCCGCACTTCTATTGCAAATAATAGGAAAGCATCAGTAAAACTAAGATTTGTATCTGAAGCTTAAACTTGATCTTACACACTCAACTTGTTGACTCAATTTGATTTAAAGCACTATTACTCCTGTATGTGTTAATGTCATGTTCAGAGTGGAATGAAGCCAATCTCAGTGCCACAAAGATGCCTAAAATTGAATACTATTGCATGGCCAATTTTTGTGCACAGTGCACAACCCTTTGCTGAAATGAACTACATCAATTATGTACCTGCATATCCAAGGAAAACGCATTTATTTTTTGGTGTGTGGAGAGTAGAGCGGAGTATTGTTTCAAGCTGTATTTTGTTATACTTTGCCCACGAATTTTCGCAATTTCTCATTTATTGCATTACAACAATTCATAAGTGATACGGTTGCAGATATGCGTGCGTTCTCTCTCTCTCTCTTCATCATCGTGTTTGATTAGTGAGACTCGCAGTCAGTTAGTGTGTGTGTATGCTTTATCTTTAGTCGATTTTGCTATTCCAAGAAAATGGATTTCCCTTGATAGTCTTACGGTATAATGTGATATTGCACGCACACATGAATTCCAAGAAGAAAGGGGTGAGACAAGACCCAGTTCATAGCCAATGTGGAGGAAGGTGTAGGGAACCGTACGCTAAACATGTAACAGACTCCGTTTGGTGTGAGTCGTTGTCATAGTGCACCCTAATTTTATAACTGTCGACAAATATTCAGGAATTCTGAGCAGAGGGTTGTCGAGAGTGCCGTGATTACTTTCTGATTGTGCAGTGCTTCGATGATGTTCTAATCAAACAAAGAACAACACAATCCAAATGTCCGACTGGTACAATTTACTCTCATAACGGTGCTAGAAGTACCTACACGATTCCATTCACAGAAGGAGTACGGCGACAGATAAGTAGATAAGCTGATGTGCTCATTGTCGTAAAATGTGTACTCATCCTACATGTACGCAAAGCTTAGCTGCTGCACTACAGTATTCATACTAAATGACCATGTAAAGGAATATTATTCAATTGTTAGGCTAACGCTTTTTTTTCTTTGTCTCTTTCTAGATCGCACGGAAGTTCCGGAGACCTTTTGGCTACCTCAGTCACACACCGGCTACAGGGTTTAAACGAGTATTCTCTTTAGCAATTTCAATTAGCAACCATGAGGCTGACGATTTGTGTATTATTAGTCGCCACTGCTGGGTGGCTCGCAACAGTGAATGCAGTTCCAGTGTCATTCGACTTGGGCGACTCGAAGGACGGCTCAGACTTGCTCTCTCACTCAGAACTCTCACAGACGAGACTGCGACGAGCGGATGACTCAAAAGCATCCGCATCGTCGTCGTCCTCGTCGACAACGACCTCCTCAGAGAAGTCTGACACCGCTGTGGCTGCCTCCAGCACAGAGGGACAGACTGCGCAAGCCAGAGAAGTAAGCTTTCAAAATAATAACATTATCATTTACCTCCTCAACAACAACATATCGTTTTACTTTCACTTGTGTACACAGCAAGAAAAATGAAAGAAACAAAAACTAGTCTGCTGACCTACAAATTAGATGATGTGAACAATGTACAGGTTTTGATGGGCTTTTCCGCTCTTTGCCTCCCCTTGTTGTTTTTTTTTCGCAGACGCAACGTGCGCCTACAAAGATGCTTTTTTGTCATTATAGCCATGGCTGCGTTTTCCATTCCGATTCAGCGTAATTGTCGTGATTGTTTCGGATAATTACTGTTTGCAACAAATAACCGTTTGCCTCACATATTTGCCATCATCACGACATTCGCATTATTGGGGCATACGAATACATGTCGGCTCTCGCCTTTTGGTCAGAACTCCGTTAAATGGAAAATCCATTTTCCTTCTCGAGTATGCTCTGTTTGACAAGTGAAACACGTGAAGTCTCTTCGCTATAATGTGACCTTTACCTAGTTGATTTCTGGTCTCACAAAGTCTCACTCTCATGTTTGCCCTCTACTATTACTATTAGTACAAGTCTGATTTGTGTTCTGACGTCGTTGCACACCTCTTCAAATTCTCAGCCGTTATCGTTCATTCGTAGAAAAATCTCCAAGAGAATCGCCAAGCAACTTTTGCATGCTTGCACAAAGCTCTCCCATCATCATCATCATCACCACGACAATTATTTGTGTTGAGTTGTGTGGCTGAGCAAAAAATGCAATGTCAATGTAGTCTCCTCTTTACTTCAACAATGCGACAGTTGCACGAACGATATTGTTTTTTGCGATATTATTTCAGCACGTTAGGTGCTGTTTTACCGTGACAAAAAATGCGTGCAAAATTTATGCAAAAACGCATTCTTTTTACTGAGAGAGCGGCATTGAGTTACACTCCATTTAATGTATCAAATTTTTTGAATGAAAAACGGAGATGATGACACAACATGTAATCATGTCATTTTAGTGTTTTAGGGTGCATTGCCAGTGCTACAGCTCATTTTACTGGTTATTACGTGTACAGTGTTCATTAAAGAGATAAAAAAATAGTTTCTATTTCACTATTATAGCCAATGAAACGGAATAATGAATAATATTATGTGGAGTTGCTGAGCATTCGTAAATGAGGACAGGTTATCACATGATGTGATTAATGGCATTTGAGTAGATTTGATCCAGTTTTTTGTCAACTTTTTATAAATATTTTGTAGACGATACTTTCCCTTGTCTAGTCTACACACATAGACAGCGATAGCCTGTATATTGTCAATCAACAATTTTTTGTACTCCCTCAGGGTCGTCACAGTTTGTAGGAAAGTGGATCACGGTGACTTGCAGATATTTTTTTCCAGAATAGATCCCGTTTTTATGATGAAATTATGAAATGTACAAAGAGCAACTTTATTTGAGCAGCGGTGTTGTGTCACATTTTGAGGCAAGGGTGAAGTACAAATATTATGGTCAATCGAATCGAAGCAGGAGTAAAAGTGACGTATTTTTTGTGATTGCAACTCATATCGACACATTTTTTTCTCCAATGAAAAAATGTGTGCAAACTAGTGCACCTTGTAATTGTGGCTGTGCGCTGATTGCATTATAATGGCAAGTTGTTGAGAAAAAAGGTGCACCTCCCAAATTTTTCCCTTTTCTTGCCATTGAACGAATATGATATTAAATGGTAGCATTTTTCTTGTCAGAGATCCTTTGGCGTGGATGTCTTCAATGGGTTTTTTGTTTAATTTAAATATATTGCAGTCAAAAATGTAGTGATTACATAAGCAGGCAAGCCGCACGGCTCATTTGACGATGAATTAGCAGGTGACCAAACAAAAGTTGTGTAGTGAAGGTACAACGAAAACCATATAATGACGTTGCGTTATTCTACAGTCTCTCGTCATGTGTCACTGTTTTTGTTGCATATGAAATATCGACAAAGTTCATGTGTATTTTGACTTTGACTCTGCCTGTCTGCGAGATATGAGGTCAATGAGACTGAAAATGTCATTAATGATTGACAAGAGCTTTGATCTTCTAAAATATGATTTTGTTCTTTTCGTTTAAATTTTACAGGATGACATCGTTGACGTTTTAAGAGCTTTAAATCTTCCCGAAGACTTTGCTGATGCAGCCCCATCAGCATCGAATCCGAAGGATCCAAAGCCCTCTGCAGCCAACGAGATTTCTTCGACGAGTCAGAGCAGAATTAGTCATCCAGACCCAACAATCCCGTCTCCCATAGCGGCCGCCTCCTCCGAGTCCTCCATGGCTTCCAGTTCTCCGCGTATTGCGAGACAGTACTTCATGACTGGGAATGCCATGCTGGACAAAATCATGAACTGTCCATGTCAAAAGGATCAGCTCAACGCTGTCGGTGTGAAGGGTGTGGAGTACTCGAATCAGCCCAATCCTGCCATTTACCGTGATCCTCCCTACGGGCCCAACAACCTCGGCCCTGGAGATGTGATCGCGACGAATTTGAAGAGCGTCGGTGGAACCACTGGAAACGTTTTCGGACAACTCATCAGGCTCATCCTCGGTCTTCCCAATTTGGCCTTATCGTTGTTGAAGCCACTGGTTGTTGGTGCTGCCGACACACTTGCTCAAACCACGGACGCGGCTGCTGGCGTTACACAACAGGCTGCGAAGAGTATTCCAGTTGTAAGTTGACAACGATCCTGTCACTTAAACCAGTCATGGAATTTTTTTACATGAATTACTCTGACAATCCTCTCTATCCTATTATCCACATCTCGTTTCCTCATTCATTTCTAAAGGGGGAGTTTAAAGTTCTGCTGATCATAAAGGAGCAATGCATAATATTCATATTTAATGGGTTTCTGCACCCATTATAAATACTTTACGCTCGGAAATAAATTTGCGTTGTTGAGAAAAGCGTAAAGTCATCCGATGGGGGTATATTCATACACGTAATCAAATGAACAGTATGGGCGAAACGTGAAAGCACGCTAGAAAAAAAAGTCTAGTGCTCATAATAGCCATTCGTTCTCTCTCCCTCACAGTCCAATTTGCGGTAAGGATAGGTACTTGAAATTAGAGAACTAGAACTTTCATACTTACTTTTCATTCTGTCGTTTACAACACTCAAGTACCTATACATCGTAATTTATTTGCTGTTGTGCACATAGGAACGAATTTGACTGAAGCCAATGTAATGCTCCCTTTCTTGTAGAAGTAAAACCGTTGTTAATTATTGTCGAGTTGAAAGAAATCTACTTAAATGAAGGCAGTGCAAAATAATGCTTAAAATCATAATTCTGCTGACGAAACTGCACCCTGTCACCTAGCGGTGTAATAATGATCAAATAACAAATGTAGTACAGCAAAAACGCTAAACTTGTCTACATGAGGACAACGAGAGGCCCTTTACAATGTCCCTTTAGCCCTACCAAATCAGTTCTGTCATAATGAAAAAGGAATCTTTGAAAAAAAGCTGTGTGTGTCTTAGCGACATGTGAAATTTGAAACAATAAGTAAGAATAGGGGATAAAAATGCCATTTCAGCAATCATACGTCTTTTTTGGTTACCTATACTCGCACACGATGAAATATAAAAGGCTTCGAGTGTGTATACTGAAAGGTGTTTAGTTTAGCATTGATTCTGCTGTAGTATCGATTTTCATTTTAATTATGTATATAAAAAGTGGAGTTTCGATGCAAGAGAAATGGTGCGCACAAGGCAGGTGTGCAGTGAGTTACATAATAATCGCGCGCAAAACTGCAAAAGATGCAAGGGAGCCGATAAGAACATGCTTTTTATGCATTTTACTGTTATTGCGAAGTTTCGATTGCACTCAATGCAGCATTTGTTGTAGAGTAGCATATGTCATGAACGAGGACATGGGTGGAGAGGAGTGGGACACGCCTAAACCGGAGGCTGTTGAAGCATAATATTTACCTATCTTTCAAATTTGACATCCTTTAAAGGAGACTAATAAATGAGGGGCAGAGATTCCTAGTTGGAGTATAGAGTTTAATAGGGAGGAAAGTGATTGGCTCTCAATTAGTGATTATACGCATTTCATTCAAATACACATGTTTGGCCTTGCCAGGCCAAACTACGGTTCGTCAACCCGTTTGTGTTGCAAATGACTTCTAACGATATTCTTGGGACTAAAAGCGTTTGGTTGTGTGTTTTTTGAACGATGCCCTTTGTAGGCCGTGAGGTCGGGTGCGTTGGTCCTGAAGAAATTGTTGGAAACCGTCGGGGACGTCACTGGAGGATTGTTGCACGTGCTCTCCAACTTGGTCGCCTCATTGGCAGCAGCGAAGACGAGCTTGTCTGGAACACTTCCATTCGCCTTCGACATTCTGGGTGATGTCAGTGGGCGTGTGTCACAGACCGTGGGCACTGCCGTCGATTGGGTCTCAGGCACCAAGGAAATCCTCGCCTCCGGAGTCATCCAAGCAGCCAAAACCAAGTCGAACCTCTTCTCAGGCCTTGTCGAGGGAACGAAAGGTTTCGGAACTGGACTCCTAGAAGGTATTAAGTATGGTGTCAATGACGAGGCACCTCCACAGCAAGAGGCTGGGTGGAAGCGTTAAAACAATCAATTAGACAGTCAATTATTTTAGTAGAGAACACAAAGAACGTACAGAACTAACAGATGAGTCCATATTATAAATATATAGTTAGTCTATCCTGTAAAGTTTCGACGATTCTAGTTTCTAGACACATTATTATAGTAAACCCAGCTCTTTTTATACATGTATACCTATGTCATATATCAATTAGGTATTTTTTAGCAAAACTTGTTATACTCCCGTAGATCAGAGAGAATGCCACACAATTGTTTTACATGGTTTCTTAGTCGTCCCGTGTATTGTTTGACCTTGTAAAATAACTGTTGTTTGGTTTAGAATTTTTCAGAGGAGAGCCATGAAGACAAAAATTCTTGAATGCTATAGTTGTACTGTGCTTTTACTCCACAGTCAAAAAATATATATATGACGGCTCAACGTATATACTTTTACTAATATT
The DNA here is from genome assembly GCA_027743745.1 of Alloscopus bannaensis. NCBI lineage: Eukaryota > Metazoa > Arthropoda > Collembola > Entomobryomorpha > Entomobryidae > Alloscopus > Alloscopus bannaensis. The sequence goes on from JAHZMW010004037.1 coordinate 52,133, forward strand.
TTTACATGCGTACTGCTCCATAGCCTCTTCTCTCCTGCTATATAACCTTTTTGCTCTTGCAAATAAAAACTAATAACAAAACCCTTTCTTTCTTCATTATTCTGTGCTAGAATATTGTATCTCTTCTAAACTAGATGCACGTCATGTAAAGCTCACTGCATGTATACCTTAAAGTCTTAGACATAGCTCACTAACTTCAAGATAGCGAATACAGCTATTCTCTGGGAAGAGGAATGTGATTTGATGATCTGAAATGTTGGGGGAAAGGTGCTGCTAGTGACAACTTGGAATATTTGTTTTAAATGCTACTCTCCCCGTTAATTAACTCAATCTCCGCACGTCGAATTGTATAAAATTGGCGGATTGTATGATGACAACATTGGTGTGCGAGACAGTTCCTTTTCGAGCAGTATTGTTAATTTATGACGTCATCGTGGAGGGAAGACGGGCGCGCTTGTAATTTAATTAAATGGGAGTGATCCTGATTGCACAATAGAGGATCAAACTGATGCTTTTCTTTTACAAAATTCCAAGTTCTCACTAAAACAAACCTAACTTTACTGACAAAGGGATTTACTGTTATCGGACAGGGATCGCAGGAGCGTCAGGAAGTTTGATACCTTCTTCTTCAACTACAACATAACCTCTCACTCTCTCTCACTCTGTCTCACAAACACTCTGTTGAGCTATTTAATTTGAAAGAGGAATTCAGTTAATCCAGCAACCCTTGTCGTTCGAGAGGGTCTCACTTCTCCACCAGCTTGCATCCTGCACAAAATTCACTGCTCTTCACACCCTCCCTGCACTACTGCTCTTCTCTATCATTCTTCAACTTCACCTTTTTCACTTTGTGTTTTTTTCAAAGAACTTTTTTTAACTCTGTCGTTTGTTTCCAAGCATTACAATTTTTTCTGCACTTGCACATCACCACCTTGGATAACCTTTGTTGTTTGCCAAATATAATAATATACAATATTATTCTTAATTGTAATGTGTTACTGTACTCTCGTCCTGGTTTGATCTAATTGTTATATTCTGATTTGTACTTTTTTGTGTAATTTTAATGTAACTCTCCTCAACTGCTTTCCATTTCTTATTCCGAGTTTAAACTCACAAGTAAGTTGAGATACGAGAGGGCTTGTGTCATAAATAAATGTAACTCGGTGAACGCATTGGGAAAATTTGGCGTATTACTTTGTGATTCTTCCTCAAATTTGATCAGAAAAAAATCATGTTGTCGAGTTGCTGTTAATGATAAGTATAGATTACATTTACTCTTCTACTGCCCTCACTCAACTCAATTTTGTGATGTTGAAAATTATATTTTACATTGATTGTAGTTTAAAAGCAGACTACGTAGCTTTTAATAGTTGAACGGAAAATATCGTTAGTACGTACTCTAAGTTTAGATTTATACAAGTTATACTTAAATTACGTTGAGTTTTTGTTAGGTAGCAGAGGTTGGATACTTTTTTGAGAAAAGCTTAGTCTCCCAACAAGTGTCATCGATAAAGATCATTTTAATGATGTACTTAAAAATTGTGTAATGAAACTGTCTCACCTCCTAAACCTTCGAGACAGAGGTGATTTTTGTTGGAAACTCGTAGTCGTCATTAATAAAGTCATTATAACAACGTACGTATTACTCGTCGAAAGGAAGTCGTTTGGAGAAGTGGAAAAATGTCAAACGTTTGCTACTACATTATGTATTTTTTAAGACACCTAAACAGGATTGTTATGCCCAGAATAGACAAACATAACTTCTAATTATAAGGTGACAATTTTGATGTAATGGCATAGCATGCCCTAGGCATATTATTCTAGGACACATTTCAAAGCTAATTCTTTGACGACACTTTTGTAATCGCCACAAACATGCCACTTCGTTATTACAATCCTTGTAATGAATTAGTCGAGAAAAAAACGACGCCTACTAGTGATGAACGCCTGCTTTTTACGGATCGAACGACCACCGAGTGCTATATAATTTGTACGCTAATAAAGGAAACTCTTAGACCAATGGAACGGCCATTTAGAGAGGAAAGCAAACATTCAAGAAGGATTATGTAGACAAAAATGAGTAGCGTAATAAAGATATAAGTATAATGTAGCATTTATATGTTCTATAGACATAAGAATGGTTTTTTGTTTACAACACTTTTTTCATAAGATGACACGAGACGGCAACAATAAGACGATCAAACTGAGAGAGCCGAATCTCTGTGCATGTGTACTATCACATTCTTTTAACTTCTCTGATCTGTTTCCCTCGATTTTTACACAAAGATAAAGAAGAAAAAAGCTACTGTTTCTTGTGAACAGGAGAATGTCCTCTGACTTTGATGATTTTTATGGAAGGAGGAAGAGAGAAAACTATTTTTATTTTTGTAATTCGTGAGTAATGGAAACTATAGAGTGCAATAAATCGTAAATGGAGAATGAAAAATTTGTTGTCTTATTTCATTCTAGCAACATACTTAATCATTAATGGCACAATATGAAAATGAGACAATCAAGAGGATCCAGTTGTATTATTCAAAAAACATCAACAATTTATTTTGTCATCCACAGTGTGTGTACGAAGATTTTCACATGGACCATAGTAGGAAAAGTTTTACACGAGAGAATTTCTGTTATTCTTTTAGACTACTCTCCGTCAAATTAGCCAACAATATATAGGCATTAGTATATTTAAATGTGTTCCCGTCTCTCCAACTAACAGACGCGTTTACGACACAACACACTGTAGACACTTAATGATTACTGTATTATATAAACAGGTATATATCACAAATTAGACCTCAAATAAACGTGTCTAACGTGTGTGGAAGATGATGATGATGGCTTTGTCATTTTTTTTAACGACATGATCCTCAAAAAGTATGTCATTCATACTCTAACTTTTCCTCTCTCTAAAGGATTGTTTTAAAACACTATTTGAAACTTACTCAAATAATACACAATTAATTGTTGTCGATCCTTTCGGATTATCATTTAAAACACATACATCATCATGACAATGTATACGTTGCTACGAATGTAAAAAAAAAATCACAGTTGCTTTATCCAATTTGCCAAAAAACGTGGTTGATGAAGCAAACTGCATACTGTAATAATAATATACAAAAAAACAACCATACGTAGTAGTATTTTTGTCATCCTTGCTGACTTGAAATCTATTTCTAGAAATGTTTTTCCTAATTACTGTAAATTACTGATTTTTTTACTCATCGCCAGTCAGTTATTGATATGGTACACCGTTATCCCGAAGAAGAAGAAGAAAACAACGTAGTTTGTCCCATAGTGTGCTTGCATAGTCACTTTCCCCTAGTTTAGAATTAAATAGGATATTATTTGAAACATAGATGTTTCTGGAATATGAAGGGAGAGAGAGAGAGAGTATTTGACGAAAAGAGAGGTTCGAATGAAATCAACTTTACTGGTTGATGCACCCATATAGTAATACATACAAAAACTGTACATTTTAAATACCCCGTTTTGTGGATTTCACATGAAAAATACCACTCGCTCACTTTCGTCCACGGGAAAGTGAAATATTTAATAAAAACACATTTTGCCTTCGGGAAAGGAAAACGAGAAACTGGTTTACCAGGCCACCGGAAAAAAAGTAAAAGTTAGCAATAGGAGGAGGATATGCTGGTGTCTGAATTCTCCCACCGCCATGACAAATTACGCTAATTACTATTATTATTCATGCTTCAAATTTGAATGACGACAGTAGTACTACATACGACAACTGTTAAATATATACGATAACAAACATTTTTGTTTTCATGCATTATCATCCCACGCTTACCTTTAAAAAAAACTAGCTTCTACAAAATGCAAAATGTCTCTCTTCTGTTTTAAAAAACAACTCACTTTCACACACTTACGCAGTACGGAGATGCTATATGTACAAAAAATATACTAGACACTATGTTTAAAAAAAACTTAGATAAAATCCTACAACTCTAACCTATTGCACTACATATACATCATTTAAAACTTTTAAAGTAAACCTTTAAAAACAATTATACTATGTTGGATTGTGTTACTATTTAATCATTTTAAATGTAATACATGTATGAAAGTGATGCCACAATCAACATCATAGAAAGGTTCCAAAGTAGCACGCTTCGATATAAGTTTAATGGCACCCTTGTTTTGACAAAGAAACAAAAACTGTTACACGCTTTTAAAATTATGACGACACTTAATGTCACGAGGAATATAAAATGCTGTTCTCATCAGTGGATGGAATGTTTCTCCAGGCATATGAATTCGGTTTGATTCCTTTCCTCGAAGCTTCCAAAATTTAAATATTTTGTGAAGGAGAGTCTCTCAGAGCCCGGCACTACTAAACTCGAATTTGTATATAAGCACATTAGCGTTTCCACACACCGCTTTCAAATACCAGTAATCGTCGAAGTTTGATTACAACTAACTATAGCATTCCTAATAATGTAACTCGGTTATTTATTATTGCGGTTTGACAAAATCAATATTGCATGTGTACCTCTCAAAATTCATTCTATAACTCTTAATTAAAAGGCAGACTTCTCCTTAGTTTCTGTCAGAGGCGGAGATTATTATCTTTTTTGTCTCGAGAGAAAATTTTTTCGTAAAATTTCAGTTAATCTAGTACATCTCTCTGGTGAGATAGTGGGATCATTTGTCGCTAACATTATTGATTACTATTAGCCTTAAAAATCTTACAGACTCTATCTACTCATCTTCTGGCCATTCAAGAGAGACAAAGAGCACTTTTGCTGCAGAACCCTGTAGTTTGAGTGCTGGCAGCAGCAATCGTAGTCGTAAATCGTGTGTGTAGTACTGCATTGTAATAATGTGTTGTGTGAGTGTAAGGAAATATAAGATGAGATTAAAACCCCTGCTGCAGCCCATCATCATCAATCGACAAACGTTACGTTACAAAACTTTAACGATCCACGCAGGTCGTCGACAAAAGCAATACTGACGAGTTTTTCTTTGCTTCCTCTTCTTCTTGTTCCATTTCAAAAAAGAACTCAAAATATACGAATAGTAAAGGAATATAAAAACGCAGTCTTCATAAAGTGGTCAAGAATAATAATATTATATAATATGTGTTCTTCTGAGTCGTGTTTTTACACAGATCCAATTCCACCTCACTTCCAACGAATCAAGACCAAACAGTAACTTTTCGGTGCGTATGTGTGTGTATACTCACAGAGGAGAGATATAACCTAAAGTAGTTCACAACTGTTTTTTGTCCTCAACAATATTACTAGAATATTACTTTTATAAAATTAAATAATCTGTCCTGTTCATCTCCTTCTAGACGTTATTGCTGCTATCATTTTACGAAGCATTGGTTCTGGTTGGCACTCTCTTGGGTCACACTCCATCATGCCAGTGGCACCACACCTAAAGAAAGGGAATGAAAAGCGGTTGATTGTGAGATGACGGTGTGGAGAATACTCTTTGAATATATGATTTTGCATTTTGTGTGTTTAAAAGGTGTACCTGCACTCTAGGCAGGGCCCTGACGTCGAAGTGATGACTTGGCCAGTCTCAAAATATTCCCCTTGGATTTCACATCCTGGACCGGATGGAACACTGCCGGTCATACCGGTCCCCCCTTGACCAGCCCCTGCTCCTCCGTTCAAGATCTGAGTGTGATAATAGGAAGGTGGAAATAGGGGTGGTGGGGTGGTGTGATTACCATTGCCCACGGGACACTCATAACGGGGACAGCAAAAACCGGGAATGGGCTCCTCGTAGCAACCAGGTATGGGAGGGGGACAACTCTGCTGAAGACAAATGATGTCCCCACGAAAGCAGAAGCAAAAGTCACAGGGATCCTCTCGTGGAATCTGTTGAGCAGACATGTACACCCTCCCGTCGAACAGGCAAGCTCCACTGGACATGGCGGAGGGAGGTGTAGACGTTGTAGGATATGGCCAAGGAGCTGAGGACGGTGTGACTGTGGTTGTCGTCGTGACGGGATACTGACTTCCTGGCGGAATGGAGGAGGGCGAAGAGGACTCCTCTTCTGGTGCAAGTTCTGAGCTAGAACTTGCCATTTCGGGGGAATGACTCGAACTCTCGAGAATGTCTTGAATGTCATTCGGTCTCTCAGACGTCGTAGATGCAGTGACGGTGGATGCACTTTCTGTGCCATGACTACTCCCATCATGATGCTCGTCTGACTGTGCTGGGACGTCTGTGGATGCCACGTCAGAGTGTTCGGTGGTTGTGCTTCCGCTTGACGTTGAAGAAGGTTCAGTGGAAGAGACACTAGGACTTGAGTCAGTACTCCCCGCCGAGTCACTCGGCTCGTCTTGAGCAGGACTCACAATGTCTGTTGTCGATTCTGTCACAGGTTTCTCTGAGCTGTCCTGTGGGTGAGATGGCAAGTTGTCGGATGCCGTCGTCGCTTCAGGCGTGTGCGCGGATTCCGAAGATGAGGAGGACGAGTCAACGGCTTCTGTGCTGGTCACAGTCTCCGGAGTCACAGTGACAACCGGACCATCCTTGCTGCCGCCGTCAACAGGTTCAGGGGTAACCGTGATGGCGGATCCTTCGGTGGCACCTGCAATACAATAAGCATTTTTTTTTAAACCACGAACCATGTTCACAAAATATTTTTAAAAAATATTGCAATAGGCAAAATACCGCAATCATATTCGGGGCAGCACACTCCAGACCTGTACACCGGTTTGCAGTCGACATAATTGTGTGGAGGTGGTGGGCAGTGCACCAAGAGACAGTGAACAATGCTGTTCTTGCAAGCACATGCAATATGGCAGGGTGTCGTTGGTGGGATGCTCGATCCATTTCGGTAAGTTCGTCCCTCAACATAACAGGAGCCTTCCCCAGGCACAGGTGAGTCAGTTGCGTCTTCATCGTCGTCACCAATGCCTCCCCCAGAAGCTGATTCGGTAGAAGACATGCTGTCCATCATGTCAACCTTCTCTGTCGAGGACATCACAGTTGATCCAGACTCTGGTCGAAGTGACACGGGCTGCTCCGTTGTGGCTTCGTGAGGCGACACCTTGTCTGTTGACGTTGGCTCGTCCGCTGCCGCTGATGAGACACTACTTAGTGTGGTGGTGCCAGAAGACACATCAGAGTCAGGTCGAACCGTGGTGGCACCATCTTCAGGAATTTGAATAGCTGACGAAGATGTTGAAGCAATAACATCGTCTGATTGAACAGGTCCATCTTGGTCGACGGGTCTTTGAGTTGTTTCGTCTGAATCTGGGAACGGTTCCTTTGGAATAGATGCAACTGTTGAGGTTGTAGTTTTGGGGGCCTCAGTCTCCTCCCCGACGGTGTCATCAGGATGAATCTCTTCGCTGTCAACTGGAGCATCAGTAACAGAAGTTGGAGCAAAAGTTGGAGCTGAGGAGGAGGAGAAAGACATGTCATGTCCCGCTGTTGTTGCCACTTGGTCGTCATCCTGAGGTGGCACATGAGACGAAGATGAAGTAGTTGTACTCTCGTGCACAGAACTTGAGGTGGAAGACTCTGAAACGGATGATGGTGGTACAGTCGAGGATGCGGAATGGTCGTCATCTTCTTTGACATGGTCTTGTGTCTCGGGTGGAAGCATTGTGGTAACAGAAACTCCCAAAACTCCATCGTCTTCGCCTGATCCCAAATCTCCTGCAACGGGAGGAGATCGAGTTGTGGTCAGTTCGCCAGCTGCTGGTTTATCCGTGACCTTTTCTGTGTCATCGGAAGCTGGTGGTGCAACATCAGAGGGACCCTCTGGTCCAGGTGCTCCAGTTTCCGGCGTAGTTTCCACAAAAGATGGCGGGGCATCGGAAGATGAAACAGATGGCTCAGTTGGCTGAGCTTCAGAAATGCTATCTTGTGGTCCACTGGTGGAGGAGGAAGATTCTACTGAAGGAGGTTGAGCAGTGGTTCCTTCTGGGACCTCTGTAACACCTTGTTGATCCTTAATTTCAGAAATATCCGAGCCAGGAGAACGTGTCGTTTGACCAATTCCATGAGCACCATGGTCCTGAATGTTGGACTCGGAAATGCCATCCTCAGGCTTGGCTTCCACAATGGGCGGAGTAGGTTCTGTCGAGACTGGTTCGTCAGAATCAGCGTCAGAGACGGACGATGAAGGTCGACTTGTAGTGACACCAGAAACAGACTCAACATCAACACCCTCCACCGGCTTTTCATCTTGAACTGGGCGGCCGGGCTGTTCCGTGCTTGACTCTCCTTCCTGACCTGGAGTTTGTGTGGTTGGGGCCGGGCTGTCTGGCGATGGTTCAGAGGATGCACTTTCAATGGTCGAAGTGTCAGGGCGAAGGGAACTTGAAGCTGAAGTTGTGGTTGGCACTCTTTCGTCGTCAACCGCAGATGGCCGAGATGAACTTTCTTCCTGACCTTCCGACACTCCTTGACTTGATCCTGGTGTCGTAGTTTGTTGAGTTTCGTCGTCATCTCCTGTCACAAATTGTGAGGTGGAGTCGTCTGGCACAATGCTTTCAATCGGTGCTCCGGTGGTTGGTTGAGCTTCAGAATCCTGTCCAGGTATAGAAGGAGCACTTGTGGTAGTTTGAGCTGCTCCAGGAGTTTGGCCTTGCCCTACATAGCAGAAATTATACAGTTTTAGTCAACGATTTCTAACAATGAAATTGATGAGCTTAAAATAAAATTTAACAAAATCAAACGCACCAAGCTGGACGTCAGTTTGTCCAGGCTGAAGCTTTTCACCAGGAATGATTTCATTTTCATCTGGATGCTCTTCCGAAGGTTGAGCACTGCCGGCGGTACTCGAATCAGTATCAACTGAAGGAGATGTCGTAGCACCAGCATCGTCAGCAGACGGTGAAGGCGAGGAGGAAGGTGGCGACGTTGGCACAATTTCAACGGAACCCTGAGTAGAGGCACTGACTTCATCCACAGGTCGTTCCGATGGTCTTTGCGTTCCAGGACTTGCCTCGTCACTTGAACCAATTTCGTTTTCATCTGGAGATGACGGTCCCTGATCAGAGTCACCAGACCCAATGGGCGCAATCGTTGAGGTTGCATCGATACCTGCCACAGGTGGCTGTTGGCTGCTGGTCTTCATCATTGATAGAGATTCCGAACCGTCAGGTGAATGGCTTACAGATTCAACGCCAAGAACCTCATCTGGGGCAGACGTAGACTGGGAGGATGCAGGTGGCACACTTGTCGAGGCGGTGTCGTCTGATGATATTCCTGGTCCTGCAGTTGTTTCCTCCTCGATCCCAGCTACCGGAAGTTCAGTGCCCGCTCCTGGTACGACAGAGTCGGTACTGCTGCTCACGTCACTTTCGTCTTGTGAAATACCTGGTGGAGAAGCAGTGGTAGGTTGCTGCGACTCTTCAGGTGCCAGTGTGGATGACGAGCCTGATGGGACATCAGTAACCACTGAAGATGGTTGTCCAGTTGTGACTTGAGGTTCAGTCTCGTCCGGTCTGCTGGAATCTTCTGGTTGATCGTGAATGGCCGCTCCTGGTGTAGATGATTCTTCCGGTCGACCAGTTGCGGAAGATGAAGAGGAAGCATCATCCACAACAGCTTCAACGGTGGGAGACACTCCAATGACAGAATCTATCGTCGTAGTTGGTACAGGTTCATCTTGCCCCACAGAATCTCCTTCAACTTCACCATGTGCTGGAGGTTGTGTGGTTGGTGAGACTGAAGCATCATCGTCACTTTGCTGTTCTTGGTCGCCGGTGGATTCAGAAACGGCAGGTGTTGAGGTTGTAGGTACAGGTTCATCGGAAACAATAGATACGCCGGGAGACAGTGTGGTGCTTGACTCGGCTGAAGGCATTTCCGGTGCTCGGGTCGTTTCACCAGTTTGAACTCCGCCAGGTGCGACGGATGATGGAACAGTTGTTGCAGGCTCGTCAGCAGAGCCTGGAGAAACAGCTGAAGCAGTGGTACCAGTTTCGTCAGAAGGTCCGGCAGGCACCTCAGTAACTGCAGGTACTTCAGTACTTCCAGGCTCGTCATCAGATCCAGGGACTTCAGGTGCATCTGTACTTGCAGGCTTGTCAGTAGATCCTTGCACCACGTCAGGCTGGTCGACAGGTCTCTCAGTGGACACAGGGACGTCATCTGAAGAAGGCACAGACGGAACTTCTGTAGTGATTCCAGGCCTGTCCGAAGAGTCGTGGCCTGGGGAAGTCTCTTCCGCTTGGTCAGCTCCGGAGGCAACTGGTGCAGTGGTTGTCGGACTTTCACCCTCAGTAACAGATTCAGATGTCACCGAAGGAGTCACAGTCGTCTGAGAAACATCATCATGCGATTGACTTGGAACTCGTGTCGAATCCGATGGACTGGCCGACGCCGTTGTTGTTGCCTGAACGCCGTCCTGTTGAACATCTTGGGGTTCATCTTGATCAACGGTGGAGGTCGACGGTGTTGTTACATGCGAAACATCACTGACTGGTGGCAACGTGGAAACTTGCTCAGGGGCTCCGTCTTGTGGTCCAACCGTGGTAACAGATGGAACTGATTCAGGAGCGCCAGTGTCTGCTACCTGATCTTGAGACAGGGGTGGAAGCTCAGTGGATGGTGGCAGGGTATGCTCTTCGTGTTGAGGAGCAATGGTGGCGTCCGATACAGAAGAGTCTGTTTGTGCAGAATCTGACTCGGATGGCTTCTCCGATGATCCGGCCGAGCTTTCCGTGGAGGACGATGAGGAGTCCTGCACAGGATCTTGAGTGACTGCGCCTTCATCACTTTGACCATCCGAAGGTGGTGTACTTGCGGAAACAGTCTCATCTACCACATCGTCAGCAGTAATCTTCACAGTGGTACCTTCAGGGCTTGTAGCAGGTACTTCCGTAACAGGTCTGGACGGCTCGCCATGACCACCATCGACTGGGTGACTCACCATTATCATGGCTTCTGTCGAGCTTTCCATAATTGGCTCCTCGGAAGTAATTGGTACATTGTCTCCATTCCCTCCTTGTTGGTCGGAGTCAATCTCATTGTCATCTGAGGATGGCGGTAGTGCCTCGGGTCGGCTAGTGGTTTGCCTTTGCTCGTCAATTTCCACAGGTCTTGAGGACGTTCCAGAAATATCGGCAGGCTCATCCACAAGTGTTGGTTCATCGTGGTCACCCTCCTGAGATCCGCCAACTGGGCGTTGTGTGGTTCCATCGGACTGTTGAGTTCCGTCATCTGCTTGAGCTCCTGATTCCGAAGGCTGAGCCTCGGACGACGGTCGCGGTTCTGTTACCGGAGTGTCAATAGGTCGGAGTGTTGTTTCATCACGAATACCGTCGTCCTCGACCTGCACAGGACGTTGAGACGTTGCTGTAATACCATCATCTGAGGACGCCTGGTCATCGGAGGACACGCTTGAGCTCTCGTCGCCATCACTTGGTCTTTGGGAAGTGACGTCAACCATGTCAGGAGCTGGATATTTTACCGTCGTTACTTGTTCCTCATCGTGAGATACGCCGACTTGACTAGGAAGAGTTGTTGCACCACCTACCACATCATGAATTCCTTCAGAACTTTCGGATGAAGATGTTGGACCTTCCGTCGATGAGCTGGACGAAGCTGGGCTTGTCGCATCATCTCCTGAGGTATCATCATCAAAGGACCCTTTCGTGCTTGACTCCGAGCTTTCGGTAGAGGTGGACTGTGCATCGCTAGCTGCACTCTCTGTGGACACTGGCACTTCCGAACTTTCACTGGTTGCTGACGTCGGAGATTCAGTCTTGACACTTGAACTGGCATGTCCCATTTCTTCCTCAGACGATCCAATGTCAACGATTTCAGGTGGAGGCTGCGTTGGCTTGGCTGCTGTTGTTGAGGCGTCTGTGGTCTGCGCGGTCTCAGGTCGAACTGTCGTCGAGTCCGCTGGAACTAAAGAACTGGAGCTAGTAGTGGGAGCTTGAGTGGCCGCTGACGCATCATGTTGACCTCCCTCTGAAGCACCCTCAGATGGACGCTGAAGATTCTCAGAAGGAATGGCTTCGGGTTGCGTAGTTGTTCCAAAGATTGTCTCATCCTCCGAAGGCTCACTGCTTCCTGTCGATGGCGACTGCGAAGGATGGCTTGACTCAGTCACGGCTGGACCACTTGTTGAATCAATTGACTCAACTCCTCCGTCGGTAACTGCAGAGACAGGTCGCGAGGTTGAAGTGCTTCCTTCGGTTTCTGCGTCACCAGGAAGTACGGTTACGGGAATGGTGGGCTCAGTTGGAGTTTGGACGACGTCGTCATCATGCTGTTCGCCAGGTTGTGCATCTCCTCCTTCTAGTAAATGCCAGAATTTTTTGTAAACGATTTCATCTTTTGTGAATAATTGCTGTTCATTAAACGTCCTCACCTTGACCAGGTTGCACTGTCGAAGTTACAATCTCAACCTTATCTTCTGCCGGAGACTGAACAGGTTTTACAGTTTGCTGTTCCACCGGTTGGTCTGCCTGTACTGGTCCCTCAGTTTCTGTTTGCTGATCTGCATCTACAGGAGCAACGGGCTGGACAGTTGTGACAGAATCCTGCTGCACTGGTTCCAAGCCACCCTCCTCCACAGAGGGTGATTCTGAAGTGCTTGTAGCAACTTCCGAAACTTGGCTCATCGGTGTCGTTGCGACTTCGTCAGCTACCATTTCTTTGTCTGCAAAAGAAACCAAGAAGTGGAAGGTATAACCTTGTCAAGATCATGAAGCATTATTTTTTAAAGCAATTGACGTAACGATGCTTACCACCGTCACAAGTGTACTTCTCAGGGCAACAATGTCCAGGTGGAGGAGGCACCGCGGTACAATTTCCAGCTTCGTTTTCCAAAGGCGTTCCGCATTCTTGTACAGCGCAAACAATCTACCGAAAAATATCATAGGAAATCGAGATGATTGTAGGTTTGTGCAAAGTTTACACACAAATACACCTTGACATCGTTTAAAAATATTGTACGCCATCATTTACCTCTCCCCTCATACAATAGCAGTGTTCACAAGGGGACGGCTCCGCACCAGGGATTTGAGATCCATCAGCGTAATACTCTCCATTCCTGTAGCACCCTCCTCCGGGCTGTGGTGTCGTTTGGAAGATTGAGCTGAGTGTCGTCGTGATCTCACCAATCACCATGCTAGCGATTGTGGATGACTCGTCGGAAATTTGCGGTGGATAGTCGCAACGGTACCTCACCGGACAACAGACGCCGGGTTGGAAGACAGGCTCACAGCCCTCAACGTGAAGAATGCATTCCTGCATGACGCAAGCCGTTCGATTTCGGATGCAGTAACAAAGCTCACAAGGTTTGCTCGGATCCCCCTCCACTTGTGCCCCATCCGCGTAAAACTTTCCATTCATTTCACAGCCGCGTTCGTAAGGAGCGAGGTCGGTGGAGGAGTCTGCCACTGTGGTGAGGCTCGTCGTGGCCTGAGTCGTTGACGACGGAGACGACGGGGTTACCAGCTCCACTGGGACTAAATGGCAAACACATCATCATGTAAACCCTTATCAAGAATTGATCAGCATTAAATAATGAGAGAGAAGCTGTTTTATGTATATATTTATATATTTTTTGAAGGATGAGAAAAGTGTTTGTATTTATAGAAAATGTGTGATTCTTTTCAAAGCGAGCGTAGAAGAGTTACGTCAGAGAGAGAGAGAGAGGGAGGGAGAGAAAATGAAGGAAATAGTGAGAGAGATGGGGCAGTCATTGTTGTAATATCAGTTTCAAAGGGGTGTACAAAGTTTCTCAATGTCGTTGGTGAGCAGGGCTTCAAAGTAGGGAACAATTCATTGGGTATTCGTTAAACAATTGAGACAATCGAAATTGAGGTAGAAGTTTTGATTGCATGGGGTTGTTTTGAAATACAATCAGGTAAAAATTACGCGGGGAGAAAACAAGTACGTATTTAAATATAAGATAATTTGGAGGGGCAGCTAGTCACTGATTGAGTGGACACAAGATGGGTTCTAATTTGTAAGATAATTTCTACGAAATATTAACGATCATGCGTCACGTCCAGTGAAAAGAGGAAAAGTGTTAAGCGTCGCATTTATTTAGTACTTTTTAGAAGGTTAGTATAAAAAATCAAGCTTCATTCATCTGAGAGATAAAGATAGTATGTTTTCAGTCATGAGATCCAAGTCCGTAATGAAATCGTACCACCGGTATCACCGCATGCCAAAAATGTTAGTGGATTGCACAGTCACTCGGACCGCATTTTCTGCATACCCTAAATATATTTATTTTTTCCAATAAATATAAATAAATTGTTATTAGTTTTGAATAGGTAGTTGATAGTATTCACAATTGATTTGAAATTGTTATTGATTCAATGTACGACGAACTATTGTAATATCGGTTTAGGGGTTTCTCCACATAGCACTTTCCCATTAAGTTTTTGTCTTGTTTTATTGAAATATATACAAAACTGGTTTCGGTTTGTTAAATATGGCTGGACTCAACGTGCTGTTAATTGGGTTGACTGTCGTTAAATATGTATTTTTTAGCATTATCCAGCCCCGTACACACTCACACACATTGGTAATATTATTCATAAGTTTCTCTCGTTTCCGTTATATGATTAAAAATAAATCAAGAAAGCGCTCAACAAGTGTCATTATTATTAAATAAATATATTATAAGTATATAAAACCATCATGGTTAGCCTTTCTCCACCACCACAGACTAAATTCGATTTTTATCCTTTATTGCTTGGTTTGCGTTTTGTTGTTTTATTAATTGGCAATTTTTGGCATATCGTATGACATACCTAGTAGCTTTTTCTGATCAGTATGAATTCGTACGTCTTCTGTAATAAAGTCGAAAGCAAAGTTTTCGTAGCATAATTGTCATTTTTGTTGTGTATATAATTTTTAATGTGTTTTAAAAATGTGTGTTCCTTTTTTCTGTTTTCTGTGTGAAATTCCGGTGTGTGGTCAATTTACCTTCCGGACAACTGAACGAGGGGCAGCATTGGTCCGGTTTCTTCTCAATTGTACAGTCTTGACCGATGGGCTTGGTGAAAGGACAAACCCGAAGGTAGCACATCAACATCGAGTTGTGACAAGTGCAGTTGAGGCATGGTTCATTCGTCAGGATGCGATCTCCTTCGCCGTATTTATTGAACATGTAGTAACAGCCACCTGCGCCCAGCACACAATTCACTGCATTTTAAATTCATTCTTGGAAAACCTTTCTTCTCAATCATTGGTCACACATTGTCATCATTGACAAGATGATCCAGGCTTGGACCAAACTAACATTGTATGCAATCAGTGCACAGCATTTTACATGTAGGGACCTTAATATCTATGCGTACCATTTTTTTAAAAAAATCTATTGAACTTTATGCATCTCGCATTAAATCATTTTCAGTCTACCCAAACTTAAAAATTAATCATGAAAAATCCCCGATGAAGGAAACGACAAAGAATTAGCCAAAATCCTCTGATCTTGTTATTTGACTTCTGAATTAAAGGAAGTTGTCTCTCAAAGCCAGATGCAAAAATGCACAGGTAACTCAACTAATAATATGCAAAATAGGGGAACACTCTTTGAAACGTATTTTACATTCCACCTTGATTTACATCTCCCACAAAAAATAGTTCGCATTCCATTGATTTTTTCGTAATTCTTCATTTGACAGAACTGCCTCCAGGTGATTAAACTGCTGCTTTTACATCTTTCTCAGAGCTCTTTAACTACTAGCTACCTAAACCTATTTTTAAAATGAGCCGCATTGGTATTTCTTGAAGGAGTTTTACCTTTAAAATTATATTCAGAATCAATCCTATACAGGTGTAACCCTGTGTTTAGACAAGTAATTTGAACCAATGAAGTCGCTGAAAAATGTGTATGTAAATGCAGTACAGCCTTCTATTGCCCAAAACATTTTCGTCTAGTCCTGCCCTTAAACTTACATATTTACGAACGTTTTATGTCTGGATACTGTGAAAGGTAACGGTACCATCATATTTTGTACATTTTTAATGTAAATGCAAACCCAAATGCATTTTCACATGGTCTGCTTCAACTCCCTAAAGCAAGCGGCAAAAAATTAAAATACTGCCGACTTTATTTCATTCTTTCTCAGCTTGATCCTTTGATTTATCCCGAATTCGCCGTTTTGTACTATTTATGTGTGGTCATTGATAAAAATAGCTAGAATATTGCCTTTTATTCGATTGCAACTCGTCACTGTGGGCTCTATGTTTCAAAAGTTACGTTACTCGTTTTCCGTACTTTGTACGAATGACCGCTGCAGCTTCTGCTTCTTGTAAAGATAATCATCATTCATCGGTATAATGATCATCCCCTGCATTTTAGTGGGAAATAACGTAAAAATGGTCGGATGTGTAAGATGTCATTTTTCCAAGTGCATTTCAACAACCGATCCCTCGAGGTTCCCATCATACAAGATTATGTAGCACAATTTTTTACACCTTCGGGTGCATTTTTCGTGAGCGGAAACTATTCCCGTATATATGACTAAAGCCAGGGTCATTGGTCAAATAATGTGAACCATGCGTGGATGCATTATTGTTCATATCGTTTTAAAATACAATTTAAACACCGCAATAATCATTTCTGCATCCATATCCGGTTTCGGGAAAACTTACCATCTCCTTCCTCATCGTCAACGGCGGGTGCTGCAAGAAAAGTAATGAAAAAAAAACATGAATGAGGCTCAAATTTTATCGTCAAAGTTTTAAAGATTTTTTAAAAACAAGTGTTCAAATAAGCAGAGTTTCGCAGAAGAGATGCTATCCTTTTATTCGCTCATAATTTCCACGCCAGAGTAACGCCATGCGCTTCAATTTTTTTAAGACTTCAGTAAATTTTTTAAATTTTTTTGTGTGTATAGCAGTTTTACCCTTTGAGCAGAAATAAGCAAGTTCAAGACTCACAGCCACACAACGTCATTTCCTTTTCCTACAAAATATGTGATTTCATTGGTATATACGCATTTTTCCTGGAAGAGAGCAAGGTTGAGGTATATATAAAGCAAGAGTGTGGCCCTTTGCCAAAGTAACCAAACCCATCATCAAGAAAAGTGTAAAAAAGTTTAGCGTGGCATAATATATGGTCTCATTGGAGCTTATTAAAGAACTTATAATTAGTTTCTACTTCTGCACAAAACTCGCAAGTCGTGTGTGCTTTGTACGAAAAAAATACTCCCCAACACTGACCCTGCATTCATTTATGA